>JABCKB010000556.1:0-103842 GCA_013184455.1 Fusarium continuum | reverse complement strand
AAGCCCCTATAAGCCCTAAAGATTAGTAGATTACTAGCCCGCTATAATAATTATTACCTACTATATCATAGCGATTATCTAGCTGAAGGCCCTATAGGCCTTGTATCTATACGTACCGACAGGGGTAGTACTTGCTAGCGCTCCAGCAGCAGGACAAAACTTTCTGCGCCTTCCTCCGTACAGTACTGTACTCCGTCGAGAGTAGACTACCTACTGTACTGTACCTTCCTAGTTCCTGCCCGTCCCGTAGATTGTGATGTGATGCGTAGCGAGGAAGGAAGGAGGAGATGGGCATTCGTTTATCTTGATTCAACGTCTTTCCGATGGGCGGTCAACCTCTTCTAGGTAAGTACCTCTGGTACCTACTCACCCACGCAACATCTCATCATCATACAAAATACAATACTGTTCAACTTCAAACACGGTCACAACAATACAATAGAAGCTCAGATACTGTACGTTCGTGCCCATCTTGGGCAGCAGCTCTAGCACGAACCATCTACACATGACATGGAGTCAAACACAACACAGACTATCACATCACGTCACCCCCTACAGCTACTACTACAACTGTGCTAACGTTAGGGGACTTTCGCACACCCACCGCCCGCCTCCACCGCGTTGTTGACGGCTCCACCACCTCCTGGTCTCTGGTCTCTGGTCTCTAGAGCACAGGCGTGGAAGGGGAGCTGCCCGGGGAGACGAGGAGATGAGAACCACCAAAACTGCCCAAACCAGAAAACCATCGAGTCCAAGTCTAAAAGGCGCTGCTGTTTCTCTACCCCACAGTCGCACGCCGGGACCGTGCACTACAACCTATCTAACCTATCGTGATCGCTGCTTTTTGATTTCCTACGGCAGAGGTCCCCACCCTCCTGGGCCTTAAACCCCCAGCTACCACGACTCAATATTTTCTACTCAAAGAGCCCGGTCAACTCTCCTCCGATTCTCCTTCTTACATCTTTCTCAGACAACATCGACGGTTCATTTCGCAGCTATTAGAACAGACGGTCAATTGACCTTGCGAAACCTCGACTCGCGTCCCTAACCGACACCCAGTTCATCACTTCAACCACCGCAACGGTTCCAAACTCTTTTTCGCCAACTCCTTCGCCCCAGCCGGGGCGCAGACCGTTCCCCCAGCTCCAGTGCGGGGAGCCACTGACTACATACGTACCCGTTGCTTCTCCATAGACTCCCCAGACGACTTCGAGCCACCTCAACGCTCTTGCGCTGCAACATCTTAAACCGCACAATAGCTATCCCAGCCAGCCTCTTTCTTACAGAGGCTTTAATTTTTATTTTTTACCTAACCGAACTGCACTCGCAACCCCCAAACCCCTACCTAATACAGTCGTTTTGCTCCAATATTGTCACCGCGCCGGCCCGGTCCATTTGTTTTCCATCGCCGGATTCTCGGCCTCGGAAGGCCCGCGTCGCAGCTCTGTCTCTGGCAGAGCCATGTCCGGCCGTGCCGTTTCGAACTCTCAACATGCCCAGCAGTCCTTCGATTCCGACCCCCAACTCTATCGCGACGTTCCTGAACTGCACGCTGTGCCTTCTCCCTCTCACGGCGCCTTGATGGATACCTCACATTTCGACGATTTTGCTTTTGCTTATCAAGGTCTTCCCGACCAATCCTCTCTCGTTTCCTTAGCAGATCACACCCACACCTCGCAATCTCCCACTGCGTTTCCTCAGCACCAAGCTATGTCTGGCCTTCCACATAGCGGTCTGGCATTTGGCACCTTACCTACTGGCAATCGAAGCCAGAGCATGGAAGGCTCCGAAGCGCCCCCAGATAGGACATCTCCGGCATCCAACGCCCTCGAAGACTCGACTACCGATGAGTTCGGTTTGGCTTCCCGTAATCGTGCAGATGGCACAGATCTAGGCGTTAAACCTAAGGAGGATAAAGCCGATGCTACACCTGCATGGAGCGAACTCAAGACCAAGGCAGGCAAGGAGAGAAAACGCCTCCCGCTCGCCTGCATTGCATGCCGCCGAAAGAAGATCCGTTGTTCAGGCGAGAAGCCCGCCTGCAAGCACTGTCTACGCTCGCGGATCCCCTGCGTCTACAAGGTTACGACTCGAAAGGCTGCGCCTCGGACAGATTACATGGCTATGCTCGATAAGCGACTGAAGCGCATGGAAGAACGCATCATCAAGGTCATACCCAAGTCAGACCAGGAAGTCGCATCGTCTGTGACCCGCGCCGTTGTCAAACCGGCGATACCAGGAACTGTGCCTTCCACCAAGCCCACCAAAAAGCGCGGCGCTGAGGAAGCGTTCGGGCCTGATCTGGAAGCGTGGGCAAAAGCGCCTTCAAAACCTAAAATTGATGGCGATGATAGGCCCAGCAGCTTGCAGGTCCAGGAGGCGGAGGAGAATAAACTGCAACATGAGGGCACTGAAGCGCTGCCATCTAAAGAGATACAGGAGCATCTCGCAGAGGTGTTTTTTGACAACATCTACGGACAATCTTACCATCTCCTACATAAACCAAGCTACATGCGAAAGCTAAAGTGAGTTTTTTTGTTCCCCTTTTTTTTTCTTCCCTGGGTCAGATTTGCTGAGTTTTGCTAACCGTTGGCAGAAATGGCACACTCCCTCCTGTGCTCATTCTCACAGTATGTGCTGTAGCTGCTCGTTTTACCTCAAATCCGCAAGTTAGTTCTTCGGGACCCGAGTTCTTGCGCGGCGAAGAATGGGCGTCACACGCTCGAGAGATATGCACCAGACGGTACGAATGGCCAAATCTTACTATTTTGACATGTCTCCTCATTCTAGGCCTACACGAATTCGGAACGTGTCAGGGCGGCCGCAGCTGGGCTTTGGGTGGACAAGCTATTCGGATGGCCTTTGCCCTCCAGCTGCACAAGGACTTGGAATACGATCCCTCAGGCCGCAGCGGCTCGAAAACGCAACTTAGCTTTATCGATCGAGAGATTCGACGACGCATCATGTGGGCTTGCTTTCTCATGGATCGCTTCAACTCTTCTGGGACAGACCGACCCATGTTCATAAGGGAGGATGCGATTCAGATTCCGCTGCCAGTTAAAGAGAAATACTTCCAGTTCGACATGCCCGCGCCTACCGAGATGCTAGACGGCCGAGTACCCCATCCTGCGACGCCCAACGATGGACAACTCGCCGATGCACGAGAGAACATGGGAGTTGCAGCCTTCATTATTCGAGCCATTGCCTTGTGGGGACGGATCATTACCTATCTCAGCCAAGGAGGAAAGGAACTAGATCCCAATCCGATGTGGGAAGATGAGTCCCAGTACGTGAAGCATCTGAATGACGTTGTGAACCTCGAAGCCAGCCTGCCCTTGTCACTCAAGTACTCTGCAGAGAACCTCGATGTTCACAAGACGGAGAGCACGGCCAGTCAGTTCCTTCTCATGCATATCTGCCTGCAACACAACATCCTCTTTGTGAGCCGAGCCGCCATGTCAGCGCGAAAGCAACAAGGTGTGCATGACGATTTCTTCTCCGAAGCGAGCAAGAGGACCTTCAACGCAGCGAACCGAATATCCGAGCTTCTTCGTGAGGCTGAACAGTCGCGATGCTTTGTCTCAGCCCCGTTTGCTGGATATTGTGCCTTTTCCTCGACGACGGTCCACATCTTGGGTATCATATCCCGCAATCCTTCCATGAAGCCGACGGCTGAGGCCAATTTGACCACCAATGTCAAGTATCTTCACAAAATGAAGAAGTATTGGGGCATGTTTCACTGGATGGTGGAGAATGTTCGCACCCAGTATCGGAATGCTTTGGATGCTATGAGAGCTGGCGCAAATGTTCAAGAACGCGCCGCAGAGTCATCTTTTCTTCAATACGGAGACTGGTTTAATCGCTACCCTCACGGTCTTTCCGACGCCGAGTTTATGGATCCTGTCACTCACAAACGAAAAGATTCGGGAGCAGACGGTGTACTCGAAGCGAAGCCTGAGCTGCAATCGGTGGAGGAATACTTCTCAACACTCCCAACACCGCAAAGCGTTGAGAGCAAGGATACCATTCGTGCAGCGCCCAAACGAAAGCAGAGTGCGAAGAAACAGACCGGCATCCCGGCACAACCTGGCCAGCATCTCGATTCTTTACAAGGCACGGACGCAGACGCGGTCCCTGGAGCGGGAACTCAAGAACAGCGCAGGTTCTCTGCTGCTTTGGGGTTGCAAACCACCGGCGCAGCTGGCTTCAATCCTCTCGCTGCGTCAAACCCGGGGAACCCAGCGTTCAGTACTACCATGTCACCTATGAGCCCGGCCAACATGGCTTCATTTCCTCAGCATGCACATACTCCCACTTTCTTCCCGCCCGAGCTGCTCGCTATGAACTTCGGGCACGGTTCGAATGGGAACATCGATCCACTTGACCGCCAGCTTGTCTTTGGAGGATACTCAATGGATGCCACTACCGGCTTGGGTGGTGGTCAAGATATGATGAGCGGCATTGACTGGGATACTGTCGCTTCAAGTGCCCAGCCAGATGGAAGCCTTCAAGGTCGACGGTCTAATGTCAAGGCAGGCATGAATGGGCAAACGGCCGGAATGGCCGATGGAGCAGGGCTGGGTGGACCGGAAGCATCGTCCGCATGGTTCATGCCATTCAACATGGAGCCTCCAGAGATGGGTCAAGATCCTGGCTTCAACATGGGCGGAATTGACCCATTTACGGGAATGTTTGGCGGAGGAGGCAGTGGTTTGGCAACGCCAAATGCACTTGGTGGGCTGCAGCAACAGGGTCCTTAGGAGGGACTGTCAGAGTTGTTAGCCCGGGTAACGCCATATTCCCGGAGGTCTTCACGGCTATACAAGTTTACCGGTCAGAGATCTTAACCCGTGGCTCATTGCAATGTTGTTCAAGCTACGGCCAGCAGACATGACATGGCTTGGCCAGAAATCATGTAACGGGGGATCTTGGGCCATAGAGCAAGGCCCTTTTCTTTTTTCTGTTGTTTTTACTTTAAACTTGGGAGAACTGCACCAGAGTTCGGGTTGGATACTGGCGAAGAGGCATATTGAAGTTTGGAAGGCGAACATTCTTGGGCAAGCCATCTTACCATTGGGAGGGAAAATTATGTTTTTAGCACTTGAGATACCATCATACCCCGTCACGCTCATGCGGAGATGAGCTGACAATCGTTTGCCAAGAGACGAGACAGCTCACATGGAGAAATCGAGATTCTCTTGAAACAACATCGAAATAAATGTGCCTTGCTTTTGTGATGTGCCTGATCCTTCTATAAAGAAACCATACCTAGATATACAACATGGAACGCCTGGTTTTTCACACTATGCTAGCGCAGTGGTATCTCGCACAAAATGCCCCCAAAGACCTCCTTTTATTCCTCCTCCTCCTCGGGAGCAGCAGCGGCAGAAGCATTCTTCTTGCCCTTGGACCTCTTTCGCTTCTTCTTCCTTTCACCAACATCGCCGACCACATTACCCTCCTCGTTATCCTGCTTCTGCTTCTTCTTCTTCTTGTCACCCCTGGGTTCAATGACAGCACCGCCTGCGTCGTCCTCAGCAGAGATCAGACGCTCAAAGCCATACGTGGGGCCATCGCGCTCGAACTCCTTGCCAAAGATGTCGCGACGCCACTGGCGCAGACGAGCCTTCTTGCCGAGACGCTTCTTGTCCTTGCGCTTCTTTTCCTGGTCACGGAAGGTGGCGAGCTTCTTGAGGCCGGCATAGTCGTTGAGAGCAGCGTCAGAGGGGGCGAGGAGGATATCACGTGCTGTCATGCCAAAGGATTGAGGAGATGTCTCGCGGTAGCGGAAGGGAGCGTGTGAGGGCTGCTTGAGAAGGGCGTGGTCTGTGAGCTCGAGTTTGGCGTCGACGAGGGCTTCGAGCTTGGCGCGCTCCTGGCGAGCTTGCTTTTGAGACTCCTTGCGGGCCTTCTTGTGATCTGTCTTGCGCTTCTTGGAGGGTCGGCCGTCTTCATCTTCCTCATCGTCGTCGTCCTCTTCGGCATCGTCTTCGACGTCGCTTAGGCTGATCTTTGGCTTCTCCTCATCGTCCTCAAAGTCCGGAATGATGTCCTTGATGTCGATATCGTCATCCCACTTCGGCTTCTTAGGGTGCTTTGACTTCCTCTTCTCTCCATCCTCTCCCTCTCCCTCTTCGCCTGATGCAAGAGCTTCATCTTGTTGAGCATAGTAATCGTCACCAAATCGCTTCTTCATTTCCTCTTCCCACTTGTCATCCTCCCATGCGTCGTCGAGAAACTTGATCCATTCCTCGTCAGTGAGATCCTTGCCTGCGCTGCCGGCCGTGCGCTTAATCTTGCGCAGTTTCTCCTGGGCTTCATCCAGCTTGAGCTTCTTTAGGCGAGCCTTTTCCTCGCGTCTCTCCTTCTTCTCGGCCTCCTTGCGCTCACGTTCGAGCTCACGCTGACGCTTACGACCACTCTTCTCTTCTCGCCTAACTGATTTGGCCGCAGCAACATCTCGAGCATAAGATCGGAGGAATTCATTGCTTCGTTCTGGATCCTCGAATCGCAAGTTGTACGCCTGCTCGAATTCATCGGCGCGATCATTGTCGTCTTCTCCATCATCTGACTCGAACGCCTTCCAGTTGGAGCCATCCGGGGGCACCCAGGCGCGTGCGCTCATGAAATTTGACAAGAAGGTCTCGGGGTTCTTGTCAGCGTTGGCAACGTCGACTTCGGTAACAGCTAGAGCCGCCTTTCGGGAGGGATGCACGCCATTCGAGTCCACCTTTGTCGGTGTCTTTCGCTTGATGAAACCACCGTCCTCATCGTCCTCATCGTCGTCGGCGGCAGCATGCATCTCAGCCACAATTGACTTCTTGAGAGCGTCTTGTTCTTGGTTGTAGGTCATGGGAACGTCCCCGTCCTCGTCGTCGGCGGCACCCGTATCGCCTCGCAAATACTTTTCTCGGTGATAATCCTTCAAGTAAACTGGCTTCTGCTTCTTTTCCTTGTCGGTGGCTGTCTCGTTCGGATCATCGGGCTTGTAGAATGTAACTTCCTTGTCGTAGACCTTGGGGTCTTTGTTGCGAATAGCTTGGAGAGTGGCAGAGATCTGGGCGTCGAGGTCCTCGGTAGCAAGAAAACCATCCTCGTCTTCCTCCTCGTCGGATGAAGAAGACTCGTCGTCATCATTGTCGGGCTGTTTTCCAGTCTTCTTGAACTTCTCCTCTAGCCTTTGCCTCTCTTCTCGTTTCTTATTATGCTCAAAGCGACGGGCAAAGTCCTCATTCACTTTGAAGCCCGGCGCAGCAACAGCCGCCCCTCCATCTTCTGATTCAGAGTCGCTATCGTCGAGGAGGTTGCGCTTGGAGGTTTGGGGGTTCTCTGTGGCTTTCCCCATGGTTTATGTGTTTTCTAAAGGTACGCCAATCAAGCACGAGAAGGGCTGGTCAGTTGTTGAAAGAGTGGTTATGAAAGAAAAGAAAAAGAAAAAAAGATAGTATCAAGTGATGGTTATTTTCATCAAGACCAAGACCAGGACCCAATTAGAGCTTCCTCACACCTGCCTCAACTTTTTTTTTCTGCCGACCTGAAAATTTGGCGGGGGTCGGAAAATGGCAGAATATTGAGCCGAAGACTGTCCAGCTGCTCCGGAATCAGCCAATGAAAGTCCCCCTTTTTTTTTTTTTTGGTTGCCTTCGCAGCTTGAGCGCTTCGACAGCAGCATGTGGCTTCGTCATCAGGGAAAACTGGCCAACCACCGCCCCTAGAAGCGTCTAAAAAAGCGCCTGGAACCCGCCTGGTTCTGCCACTACCGCTTCCGCTACCGACTCCGACTTAACCTGGGTACAGTACTGTAACTCTACTGACGTCGCATCTTTACCTCCTCCGCTCCAGGCAACTTTCCATCAAAGACCATTCAACTTCTGTTATTGCTTCTGCCTTTAATAACTCTTGCTCTTACGCTACGTGTCCGCTTTCGGTGACGAATATTGCCGCTTCGTTCGCCAGCCCAAATATAAACAACCCAGTCCATCAAGCTTCACCTCATCTCCGAGCGATCCCGCGATAATGGCTGACTCTGCCAACGCCCCCAAGCCCAGCAGCAGCGTCAAGCTGGTGCTTCTCGGTGAAGCTGCCGTCGGAAAGGTACGGTTACTAAGATTATCTGCTGCGAATCAGCCGTTCAGCGTGCTAATTGACTTGCGATAGTCGTCTCTCGTTTTGCGATTCGTCAACAACGACTTTCAAGAAAATAAGGAGCCTACTATTGGTGGTCTGTATCTCCTCCCTTTTCAGTCCTACCATTGCATCGCTAACCTACGAATCAACAGCCGCTTTCTTGACCCAGAAATGTAACCTCCCAACACGGACAATCAAGTTTGAGATCTGGGATACCGCCGGTCAGGAGCGCTTTGCCTCGCTGGCTCCCATGTACTACCGAAACGCCCAGGCCGCTCTCGTCGTCTACGATCTCACCAAGCCTACGTCTCTCATCAAGGCTAAGCATTGGGTCGCTGAGCTGCAACGACAAGCTTCTCCTGGCATCGTTATCGCATTGGTAGGCAATAAGCTGGATCTCACGGGCGACTCTTCTGGTGCCACTGATGGTGAGGATGGTGAAGAGGGTGACGACTCTGGTGACGCCCGCAAGGTTCCAACGGAAGAGGCTCAGGCTTACGCAGAAGAGGAGGGATTGCTGTTCTTCGAGACCAGTGCCAAGAGCGGACACAACGTCACCGAGGTATTTACTGCCATTGCAAACGCTATACCCGAGACGTCATTGAAGAGTGCGAGGGGAGCTGGCGCATCAAATGCTGCCAGCCGAGGAGGCGAGGAGCAAAGAGTGAATCTCGGGGGCCCCAAGGACGTTGGTGCTAAGGACAGCTGTGCTTGCTAGACGGGCTTGATAGGTTGCTTTGTTGGTGAGAGGACGAAGTAGGAGGTGCAGACGACGGGTGTTTTCGTATTGTACGTTATGCTGCCCTTTTTCCTGCGAGCCGATTGCTTGGGACTGATGCCGAAGGGAGCATCTGGGAGTTGATTATGTGTTTTTTCTTGTTGCTACCTAGCAAAGTTTTGTCGCGGATTGAATGGGACAGTCGAAGATCCCGTCCTTGAGTCTCATGATCACAGCATTGATTGATTGACTGATTGATGAGTTGAACGTACACGCCGGGTACAGTAATTATGAGACTGTGAGGCAAGAAAGTCGCAGAGATAAACGTTGGCTGCACGCACATGTTTGCATAAGCTGTAGCAATGTTAACGATACTACAAGGATAATGGT
This sequence comes from Fusarium continuum, assembly GCA_013184455.1. NCBI lineage: Eukaryota > Fungi > Ascomycota > Sordariomycetes > Hypocreales > Nectriaceae > Fusarium > Fusarium continuum. Next base: position 94,607 of record JABCKB010000556.1, on the reverse strand, counting down.
TGAATCAGTAGATTACACACAAATTGCCTTCAGTTACTGTATTGGTTAGCATCCAACTTTAATATATTGAATTTTTGCTCAAGTAGCATCACGTGACGTCTCTCCGCTACCTTCCACACTGTCCATCCTCCTTTTGGTAGGTAATCGTGTACTTACGACCCACTCTTTTTTCCGCGGTTTTGAACCTCATCACAGCCCTGCCACTTGCTTGCCGTTGGCCTCTGCGTCAGAAGCAAACAGGCTTGGCTTTCTCTTTATACCACCTAACTGTTTCTTTTTCTTTGATTCAAGTTGAGTTACTGCATCAGTAATCAACTTTCTTATCTCATTGACGTTGCGACAATCTGGTCACTGTGATTGTGACTGTGACTGTTGCACCAGCACCACCAAAAAAAGATCGGCCCTGCTGCATATTTGCCTGAGCATCTCCTCCTCTTCTTCTTCTCCCTCCTCTCTTCTTTTCCCTTTACCCACAACCTACCCATGACGCTTTCTCTGTTATCTTAGGCCTTGTCCTTGACTTTGGGGCTGCTTCTTGGCGGAATATCAAGATTTCGCAATGGCGACAACAATCACAGAAGCTCAGGCGGAGCTGATTCGGTATGCTTCACGAGCCAAGGAGAGCGCGCCGGCACGCAAGCTAATGGCATCTTTTGCAGCTCCCTTGCCCCTGACGATATTCCCATCAAGCTCAGATGCGCGATCTGTAGTAAGCTCGCGGTCAACGCCTACCGTCTTCCTTGCTGCGAGCAGGCGATTTGCGAATCATGTACGCGCCTTCACTCCAGAACATTCCCAGTAGAGAACTGCTGCTAACATCAGCCAAGGCCAATCCAACTTACCCGCCTCGTGTCCCGTTTGCGAGCACTCGCCTTTGTCCGCCGAGGACTGTAATCCTAATAAATCACTGCGAACCACAATCAGAGTCTTTTTGCGCACTGCGGAAAAGAAGCGCGAGGCAAACCGACCGAAAGAAGGCAAAGATTCAGAGCCTGCGACTCCTGTCGAAGCGCCGAGACAGACCCTCCCAGCCACAGAAACCCCTGCGGTCGAGACACCCATAGATCAAAACTCGGGAGTGGACGCGCCATTGGGACAAATTGGTAGCACCGACAAAGCTGAAGAAGTCCCTTCTGCTCAACCCGGTGATCAGGTAATTACCAAACGTTATCTTTGTAACGACGTGCTTCTAACAAATCACCAGGAGGTTCCCTCTCATGATGACATTCCTTCTGCTGCTGAAGGTCCTCATCAGGATGAAGCTGGCGACGCTCAGACTGCACCTGGCGGGGGCAGCATAGAGGGTTCAGTCATCGACAACCCTGACGAGCAGACATTTGCCAAGCAAGAGACCGGAGGCGAAGTCAACGGCGAAGGCCAACAGCAAGTTGGAGATGAAAGCGGCGAAAACGGCGAAGATCAAGAGAAACCCGGCTCCGAATCGATGAACGGCAATTTCCCTAACGGCGGCTTTCCCGGCTCTGGTGATTTCAACCAGATGCAGATGATGATGGCTATGCAGAACGGTATGGCACCGAACTCTTTCGGTGGCTTCCCCATGATGGGTAAGTTGTGATACATGATAATTCCTTGTTTCAAGACCATACTAACATCCTTCCTAGGTATGCCAGGCATGGGCATGGACCCGATGACGATGCAGAACATGTACATGAACGGTGGCTTTCAAGGCATGGGCATGAACGGCATGGGCGGCTTTGGGGGTGGATTTGGCCAAGGCTCCAATAATAACTGGAACGGTTCTCAGTCGTGGAATTTCGACCAGAATAATTACAATCAAAATGGTCCTGGCATGGGAACTGGTGACTTTGGAGGCTTTAACTCAGGATTCCAGACAGGATACAATCAAGGTAATTATGGTCAATTCAATGACTATCGCCGCAACAATTTCGGACGTGGTCGAGGCCGAGGACGAGGGTACTACGGGGGATACGGCCGTGGAGGCTACCAGTTCGGAGGCAACGCCAATACCAATTACCAGGATCAAGGCCAATTCTCCCAGTATGGATCTAATCCTCAAGGCCAGAACGGCATCGACCAAGACGATGGCCAGCCAGTGGATGAGAATGGCCAAGCTGTTCAAGCGGAGGGTGCTGAAGGAGTTGACGAGATCAAGATCCCCAATGCCGGACAAGCTGATGGATCCAGTGAGGCCATAGGCAACGAGACCACTGGCGATGCCTCTTCCATGACACCTAATATGGAGCCAGCGGCCGGAAACTTTGCTCAAGGCAATGTGTCCGGGGCCGTCCGTCCAGTTGCCGCTCCAGATGTTCCCCTGAATGCCCCAACCGGTCCCAAAGCCATGAGACAGGGGCTTCCTAACACAAGCCTTCATCATCTTCGAGCGCGGGGTTACCAGGTGGGAAGTGAAGTTCCTCCTACCAAGCCAACTCCTCCAGCAAGAGACAGTCCGGCCGAGCGAGGCCGATCCAGGAGTAGTTCTCCAGCCCCGAGCCGCGCCGACGCTCGCGAAAAGGACAAGGATCGCGATCGCGAATCCCATCGTGAGCATAGCAAAGAGCGATCTCGCGACCATGACGATCGCGACCAAAACCATACAGGATCAGGATCCCGGACCGTCAGCAGGAGTCGTAGTCAGAGCAGGGGGCATAGAAGCTCCCGCCGACGTAGACGTCACCGCTCAGAATCCGTCGACGACGATGGCTACGATGACGATTCGCGACGCAAGAAACATAGAAGCCGGCGTCACTATTATGATGATGAAGAGTCTTCACATTCCAAGGAGAAGGAGAAGGAGAAGGAGAAGGAGAAGGAAAGGGACAAGGAGAAAGATAAAGACAAGGACGACAGGCCTGCTGACCGAACCCGTTCTGCATCTCCAGCCGAATCCAAACGATCCAGCCACCGCAGCCGCCGCGATAGAGACTCGGACAAGCGGAGGGACCGAGAGAAGGATAAGGACGATTATCGTAGCGACGATCGCAAAAAGTCCAGCCACCGCTCTTCGCATCGTGATAGAGACTATGAACGCGAACGACGCCGGGACAAGGATAGAGATCGCGATGATAAAGACCGTAAGGACCGCAAGGATCGGCATCGGGATAGAGACCGACGCGACCGCGACCGAGACAGGGAGAAGGACAGAGACCGTGACCGAGAACGCGACTCGAGATACAGCAGCAGACGTCAATCGGCCGATGCCGGAGCTACGCCTGACGACAGAGACTCCAAGCCCCCCTCTGGTCCTCGCGGCCATGACGCGAAAGCCCACTCATCCAGTCGAACCGAGAGCTCCAGCAAGGACCCTCACACACTCGAGCGAGAGGCCCGTGATCGCGAGCGTTTGCTTAAAGAAGCGCAACGTATCGCCGGCATGACGGGTTGGAAGCGCAGTCGCGGTGATGACGGCGACGATACGGGCTCACGCAAAGGTCGCCGGACCGCATCTTCAACTTCAGCTGCTGCGACTCGTCGAAGTAAGGCCATCAGCGGTGGTGATGAGGAGGAGAGGATGCGAAGACTCGAAGCAGAGAGAGAGGGCGATCGATGGGGTTAGAAACCCAAACGTTCCCTGAAGAAGCCTGTCATCAAGTCAAGGAGACAATGAAGAATTTTTCGCTCTTACTATTCTCCTTTCTTACCTGGCGATATGGTAGTATGTTTTCTATTTTGTCACTATCAGGTGTTGGGGGATGGTGCATACAAACCACATGGAATCATGTACGAGTAACAAAAGAGGGGAAGGGGGATTGCATTAAAAATCACATATACACACAACAAATTCATTGGGATGCCAGCTTGGGTGCTGCTGGTCAATGGGAAAGCGAGGACTATGGGATAAGAAGAAGAAGAAAAATATGCATGTTACAGAGACAGCAGGAGCATGCTTTACCTTTTTGCTGGCATCATGTTGTGTCTAGTATTCTTTAATCGAGTCTTTAAATTGAAGACTATTCTCAAGATATTCCCAGTAAAAACAGTCCAATGTGTGGTCTGAGAGGCAGGCAGCCATCATAATGGCCATCAATCACTTTAACACTGTAGAAAGAGCGCATAGTACATGGTTGGTTAAGGTATGTAGGCACTACATCAATATGCCTTCAACTATCCATCCCCCCTCTTGCTTCTGGCAACCCTCCCAACACCTAGCGAAAATCTTCTCTTTTTATCCTCCTCAGCATGTGTGATTCATCAGTTATCATATAAAACTCGCATCAGTAAGTAGTTCGGCGATTCAGCCATGTCTATCATCCGCAACGCCATCTCGCATGCCCCCCCTAATTATCCCAATGCCACTCCTAGCTCTTTTCTTCTTCTTCTTAGTGTTGAAACCAGTTACTGCCTACCTTCTGAGTCTTGTTGTGTCGAACCTGTCTAGTATATGCCTTGCGTACGATATTGGAAAGTGTCATAGCTGAGAAAGGTCAGTACGGTGGTGAGGAGGAGAGTCGCGGCGAGGATGGGCTTACAGTCGAGTGTAATAGCTACCGAATGATTTGGCGACGAGATCATCGACAAAGTGCTCTGCTTCATCGGCGCTGAGATGGAGCTGGAACCTCTGCCGGAGAGTGGTTGTGACTTGAGCGATACCAACTGCGAAGCAAGGCATCTTGGAGTCGTGTCCCATCATCGTTACTAAATCGATAATGTTATCTGCTGAGCGACGCAAAGCTAGATCTGGTATCAGCAAAAAAAAGTCACTCAGTATAACAATCAACTCAACTGACCTTGGAAAGCTTGTTTACAGAGCCTCTTGTAGTCCTCAAAATCGGGGGATGTAGGTCCACCCAAAACATCAACATACTCGTGCGTAAGCTTAAACGGAGCAGCTTCAAACCCGACTGAGCCAGGTGAGTTGGAAAGCATGAAGCCAAAGTCGATATGAATGATGTGGCCCTCACTGTCTACTAGCACATTGCCGTTGTGCCTGTCCTTGAGTTGCAGTACGTAAGAGATGATACTGTACGCCGCCAGCGACTTCTTGAATGCATCTACTCCAGCCTGGAACGCTGTGCTGTCAGGTTTGCCGAAGGCTTTGAGGAAATGGTCCCTCAGTGTCGCGATGCGGTTGCGAGGGTTCTGGCCAGACTCGACAGAAGCCAGCGTGAGACTTCTCTTCAGCGAGTGCAGGGATACACCGCTGGTGATGGTTTCGATGAGGCCCGAGGACTCTCCTGTCACCAAAATTCGCATACGCTTAACCCATACGTCAGTGCTAGCGTCAACCCAGATCTTGTGGCAGACGTCAATGAGCTGGCAGGCGAACGCCTCTTGTCGAAGATCCGCTCCTGTCTTGACGATGACGCTCACGAGATCCCAGTTCTTCATCCAACCATAGGGTGATGATTTGCGGATTCGTTCCTTCTTGGCCTCCCAGGCCTCACCAAAGACGGCCGCACTAGGGTCATCGCGATCGCCACGACGCTGCACACCACCAGTCTTGATGTCGTTCTCCATTCGTTCGCGGCCAGCACTAGCGTTGAGGTTCGGGTCGATCTGGACGTCCTCTTCCAAGTCAGGGTTGTTCGCAGGCATCGGTGTTGTGTTGGCCCTGGCCATGATAGTGTCAAAGGTCGGCCCCTGTTCATCAACGTCGAAGCTCTGTTCCTCGAGACTCTGCATGCTAGCGATGATCTTGGCTCTGATGGCGGCAACTTCCTGCTTCGGGCGCTTTCCACTGGTTGCTTCTAGCTGTGCAAGCATCTGAGAAGCAGTTCGCATGTGTGTGGCCAGCGCAGAAAAGTCGGGCTGGTCAATTGGCGCACCTCGCTGTATGGGCAGAGTCATCCTTCGCGAAACAGGTCCAGGGCTGTTGGATCGTGAGGTTCCTGTGCCTGATGATCGTGGCGTCGTCAAATCCAAGGTCGATAAGGAGGTTGAGGTTCCACTTGGGAGACGCTGAGCAGTATGGCTCTGCGCTGACCTAGAAGAGACTCTGACAGGCGACTCGTCGATGCCTTTCAGTAGCGGTGAGCTTCCCAGGTCGCCGGACGCGGGCTCGAACACGCTATCTAGAGCCGGTTCTGGGGCCTTCACTACGGGTGACAGACGAGGCGAGTCTGAGAGATCGAATATACGTTTCGCTCGAGCGCTATCCCCGAGTAGGCTGTTCAGGAGACGCTGGTTCTCAGGCGCATCAGGATCGAAAGAGAAGTCGTCTCTCAGAACTTCCACCATGATTAGATAAGGGACCTTTTCCGCGCTGTTTAGCACGGTCGCCTCAGCAGGGTTCACCCTTACGATGCGGTGGTGCCGACTCTTTCCAGGGGAACCATTCACGAGGGTCGGAGGACAGATGACCGGAATGTCAACCTCGGCGGGCAAATCCTGTGATATCAATGCCAGCTCTGCTCGAAGAGCACTCATTCGGGCGGGTTTAGGGACCAACACTAATCGGTTCGAGATGCCCTCCAAAGCCGTTAGGAATTGTGTCTGTGACCTGAAATAATGTTGTCTCAGAAGTCTCGTCTTTTGCACCGGTGACAGATCGTTGACGGCAACAGCCTTGGCATGGTGTGAATGCCTCCTAGTGGCATTATCGGTCGGACGTTGCGCGCTACCTGCTGAGATTGGAGTTGTCGGTCTCGTTGGAGGCTGGGCGGACGGCAGTGGAAGGGACGACGAGCTGAGCCTAGCTTCCAGTGATCTCAACTCGAGCGCGGATGGTCGAGTCGTTCCAACTGGCGTCTTTGACCTATGAGGTGGAATAATGACCGGGGGTGGCTGAGGGCTGCTGCGAGCAGGCTTGGGCGAGGAGTCTCTCGATCCTTTAGGGTCCGGTGCACTGAAAGTACGTCCGTTATCTCGAGCGCGCCGTGATCGCGAGTTCCCTGCTGTGACTGTACGTGCTCTTGTGGGCTTGGGGTTCTCCTTGGGCTCCTGCGTTTCATTGGTGATGGGTTGAGGTTTGCGGGCCTGAGCGACCGCGAGAGGACCAGCCCATTGCGGGAACATGGGCAGTGCAACACTAGCAAGGACGAAGCTAGAAAGAACAGTTACGGGAAGGACATTTTCCTTGATCTTCTCGTGGCGAGCGGTATCGGCGAGGCCAAACACAATGTGCTGGACCTTGTTGTAGACACGGCGACATGTCTGGAACGAGTCGGATTGCGGATTCGACGACAGATCGTGAAGGTACGTTTGAAAGAGCCAGAAGGTCTGCGCACGCAATTGTCAGTTTTGTCACCGTGACCCAATCCATGAATGCAATCCCCATAAGGCAGTGGCTCGCGCATTCCATCACAAAGGTTGAGCATTATCGTCATCACACGTACCAACAGCGCAGCTGTGACGGATTCCTCGCACAAGTCCAGCAAAAACTCCTCCAACGCCATTGACTCATTATGTACGCTGATTATGAGATGACATAGCTGCGGCAGAAAGAACTCGATGTCCTCGTACGGGAACTGGCGCAGCTTCTGGCAAAGCACATAGTGAATCCCCACATGGTCGGCGTAGCGGCTGTTGCGACAGGTGGCATTAGCGATTGGCGAGGTCGGAGACGGAGACGGAGACGGAGACGGAGACAGCGGGATAGTCGATGTCGAGGGGGCATGATGAGCATTATAGAGCAGCCGGTACCGACATTTTCTGGGGGGTCGCGCAGGGGTTTGTAGGGAACTCACGAGAGGTATGAGACGGGGAGAAAGGGGTTGGAGTTGAAGACGTCGGACTCGAGGAATCTTTGAAGCAAGTCCCACGACATTGGGTTACGCGGGGGAGCAAGCGCCTGTAAGGGACAGCTGGCGGTTCGTCATCTAGGGTCGGAAAAGGAATGAGTGAAAGAATACAGGATGTCGTGTCAAGAGAGCGAGGAGTGGGCACTGCAGTGAGGAGATTCAATCAAGAGGCCATTCGTATGAGCGGCGGAGTTCAAGTCGATTGAGGTTGACAGAACCGGCCAAAACCAGGTTTGTTCTTCAGCGGCTTTTACAGGAGTTGTAGCCGTCTTATTAGTGGATATTGTTGCTGTTGAGAGTCCCGGGGCGGGCAGCCAGGCGGAAATAGCTGCCCCTTCCATAGGTAGGTTCTCCTTGGCTTTAGGTAATGGAAGCTAAGGAGCTCACCTCAGAGAAATAGAGGAAAACATTCCGATCGTCCAATAGGGGAGCTCGTTACACCCCTGAGCAAGGCCAGGGGCTCCAAAATCTTGATCCTCTAATCGGGTGGGCAGGGATCCTTTTGGCGCCTCGGAAAGCCATCTCCCTTTCCATATCTTCCCATTGCGATTGTCTCATTCTGTGAGCCTTTGTGGTGTGCACCATGCCTGGTGATCGTGTTTGTCTTTTACTAGGTAGTCTTGTACTCTGTACTCGAGTTCACATCAATCTCATTCTTAACCTCCCGAGGTATGCTGACGTCAGTTACACTACGTCAGTGGACGGTGTGGTTCGTGAAGCTCTAGGGTATATGTGTACCCAGGGGCACTCGATTCTATAAAAAGACTCGGGACCCAGTCCTAATAATTAATCCAACGATAGTATGTTCATATTAGTTCAGGAGTGCTTTTAATAGCATGGTCTAATGCTTTGCTATCTCTTTCTTTTTGGAGTCTGATAGGCGTAGATGTTGGATCATACAGAATCAGCTACTTCGAAGTGGGTTGAATAAAATACTTGTATTTTCTACTACCCTAACCTACCACCTATCATCTCACATTATACGTATTTTAGTGTTTTTTTGGCCGTCATCAAGTATTCCCTAAAGTCTCCCCTAGGTACTTTATCAACATATACGACAACTTAGAGGCATATTGATGACATTGCTAACTCTAATGGAGCTGTTATCGACTACTCGTATAAGTAATTCCTCTTTATTAATGCAGGTTGAAGCTCGGCATATGGGATGTGTTGCGACGAAACACATTCCAATACACCCAAGACAGCAGACGAGTCCTCACGGGCTCCAGACAACATGGAAAGAAAAGTTTCACTGGAAATAAAAGTAAAACATTATAGGTGTGACAATAAAAGGTTGGTCTCAGCCTCCCGTCCATTCACGTGGATTCTTCAAAAAAAGGTACAGATGCTCGAAATGGCACCAGCAACCAAGAATGGTGTACACCTATCCCGTGAGCGCGACAGTGCGCGCTAACGCTTCAAATAATATGCCAAAAACTATGGGACGAAATGTCTTCCACAGCGCCAAACACCGGCTCGATGCGAGTCTCCCTGAACGCCAGCCACTTGATCGTTATTCCTCATGACGCATTCCAAATTTCACCAGGACCACTCTGCTAACTCTCAGTGTAAAGTAAAATCAACAGCCAGCGCGTCATGTCGCCTTCTTCTTCCTCCCACCACGCGTTCTCTTCTTCGGCTCTTCAATCTCCTCGTCACTTGAACTTTCCTGTTTGGCCCTGGATCTGCTCCCCTCTTTCTCGTTCTCGACGCGACTGACGATATCGCGAAGAAAGTCCCACTGCTCATCGGTCTCGACAACCTGCTTGAGCATTGGTGCAGTTACCCTCTTAGAGCCCTTCTCTTTGGCCACGTCGGCGCTTTTCGTTACGAGTTGGATCATGAAAAGCTCGAGAGCCTTACCCACAGCAATCGGGGTCTGTTGCGCAACCTTGCCAACTTCCTCATCAGCCTGCATGATGCGCTTAATCCTGGCTGTTGGAAATTTGGTTCGGACAGGAGATGGATCGATGACGGGTGCCGCAGGCGGCGCGGCTTTGCGCGGAGGCATGTTTGTGTCAAAAGGTGCTGCGCCAAAGGTGGAAGAGTGTTCTAAAGCACCGGTTCCTATCGGTGATACGTAGGATGTGTCGTACGCAGTCGCGTCGGAGCGCGGAGCTTGCAACGGATAAGCTTGAACGTACGACACAGATCGCTCTTGGGGTTGGTGTTGCTGATGTGGGCGAGAAGAGGCAAAAATATCCTCGTAGCCGTTACTGGATGGTAATCGCTGGTCTGGGGTAGAGTGGATGTAGTGCTCTTGAACAGAAGAATGTCGCGACGGATAAGGCTGATATTCCGGCCTGGTGGATCTCTGTTGCGCAGAACGTTGTTGGTAGGTGACTTGTTGATGATAGGTGGAATCTGATATACCGTGGCTGAGGCCGTCAAAGTGAAGGGAAGGGGGGACGTAGGAAGAAAAAGAAGCAGATCGGGCGTAGGTTGGGGACTCTGCTTTATATTCGTATGCCGGGCTAAAGTGATTGTTGGGTTGTGGATGATGGAGCTCTTCTTGAGTGGGGCTACCTGAATAAAAAGAAGAGAGGTCCGGAGACTTTGGGGCATAGTTGCTGTCGTCGGCAGACATAATAAATATTTTTTTCTGCCTGGCGCTTTTGTCGCTTGCTTGCTGAGTGCTTAGAATTATGGTGGGGCATGCACGCCGAAGCGGCCGAGATGGATTATTAGAGTCCAGCGGCGAGCGAATGGATCCTTCTTTCAAACGTGAGTCGGTTGTGTTTGATAAATTGACAGTACGTAGTGGACAGGGCAGATGCTTGGCGGCACAGACATAAAGAATAGCGGGGTGAGGCGAGAATAGAATCCCATACCTTAATAGTCCGCAGGACGGACGTCTGCGTCAAAGAATAAGGTATCTGCGAGGGCCGAATGTACGTGATCAGCTGTGTTTGGTATATGTGCCCCTTACTTTGTTCAATCAAAGAGAAGATGACAAAGTCCCACGTGGTCGAGGATACGTCGTGAACAATAAACAGTAACTTGCTTGATGCGCGAGTTGAGTCTTTGTACAGGTTGCTGCGCTTGTCTGGTTGATCAGCCGAGGTAAGTGAATATCCAAGTATATGTCTGTAGATGGGCTCTATGAGACAGACAAAGCGACGATTGAAAGAAAGAAACCTTGTGCTATTATATCAAACATGTCCAAATTAACAAGACTGGTATCCCAGCAAGGCCACTGCAGCTGATCGGGTGCTAATAAGAACCGTGCGCAAAGGTACAGGGGGGTTGAGAAGTTTAGCTCACGAATCAGCGAGCTCGAGCTCCCGTCCCGTGCTGGGGTTGTGAAATGACTATGTGGTTTTGATTGCCGTGATGGTGGAGTACAATGCAGGGCGGGGGCGGTTGGCCTAGGACTAAGTTCGGGATAAAGACAGTGATAGTAGACAAGTAGAAAGGACCAAATCATTACCTTTTTAACTATCGCAAAGAGGTTGGTTGCAGTGCAGTGAGGTTGCCGGAGGCTGTGTAAGACAACCCCTTGTCACTGAGATGGCAGCGATTCGACCTTGTCCGTCTAAATCCCCTGGTGGAGGTCGTACAGTACACGGGTGAAATGAGGCTCGGAAGGCAACGGTGCGCGTGTAAGCCGAGCAGGCAGAAAGTTTTGAGCCTCACCCGGGTTGATGATCAAGTTGTCCGAGGTTGAGGCAAATTGTCGTGAGATGAGGAGGATTGGTTGGTGATACTGAGTGAATTGTGAGATAATAGTATGGCAGCTGATTGACTCGAAGTTGAATGGATTACCTTTTTCAAATAGATCGCCAAAAGCAATGTATTTGGTTCACCAAAGTTGATTCGCACAAAAATTGAGACGAGGATGCGTGTAAGTCTAAATGCAAGGGATAGCAGCTCGGGAGTGGAGACGATGAAATAGAGTGCCAGAGTGCTTGCTGCAGGCTGTAAGTTTAGGTAACTCTCAGTGAGGCTGCAGTGCGGGAGTCGCTTTCGCATGGAGAGGTCGGAGGCGTCAGCGTCAGCGTCAGCGTCAGCGTCAACAGTCGGCAATCACATTCGACATAGCAGCGGCAAGTGGCGGGGAAAAATGAGGGAATGCCGGCCGTTTATATGCACGACGCGGGGGGATCCTCCTTACCTAAGGTAAAGCATCTCGCACTTGTACAGTTTAGTACCTTACCTACTAACCTACTACTAACAGTACCTCATCTAAGGTACTTGGGACTTGACACTTGACGCCCAAACCCCAGACCAGAGATGGTGTCGTCTCGAGCTGACCCCCCCCATGACGGCAAGGACGGGGGCACTCAGGAACCATCCCAGGGGAACCTTCCTGGCCTCCCACTATATTTACCTTATTCATTAGGTTGAGGCACGTCAGGCGTCACAGCACCCAGAGGGAAGGGACGAGCTGGTTCGTGCTCACCACGTGCGCCCCACACCATAGCTGAGCATCATTTTACTATCAATGATACTCATCTCTCATCCTTTCCATCAAGACGCGCTTTGTGACCTTGCTCACTGTTCTTTCCGCAATCCATACTCGCTCATATCGCAAGTCTCATGATACTGTCGGACATCATGCTGAAACTCGATTCATACTTGAAAGATCGAGCTTGGGTTCATCACAACAAGCCTTAGTCAGACATAAAGACGGTTCAAGCTATGCCTGGTATCAGCCGCATAATAAGTGCGCATGCTGGTGGAGCCCATTCCTCGTCCGCCAACAAGCATGTCGATATGCAGCGCTGATTCAGATGTCCGTGTAACTGGCATGGCTTGGATGCCTTGTTGCGGCCCTAGGCGCTCACTTCAGGCTTCCGTTACTGAGGTGCCTTCGCAATAATACCGGGTGCACGTCACTCTGCCAGCCGAGTTGACCGACTTACCAGCTTCTTAACACGTTGCCTCTTAAACCTATCACAGGCTGACATTCATTTGTCACTTCATGAGGCAAGTCATGCTTTTTCCTACCTGCATCTCTTTCCTTGTCCCTGCATCCTTGTGATGATACAAGTTGAGCTTTATTCCTGAGCATGCCTGGTGAGGACGAAGCCGAGTTCTAACCTATGGTTCCCGATCCACCAACTCAGGCCTTGTCGATGAATTTTTACTTGATCTAATCTGACTGATATACTTTATCCCCATTCACTGTGCCCCATTCAAGCATTCTTCTTCTAATCTCCTTGACAGCAGTTCGAAGTCCTTGCAGTCGCTTCTCCTCTGTACTTGACAGGAATAGTGACGCTACAGGCCACGCGTGGATTCCTCCATCAAATTTCTGTCCTTCGGCGTGGATACCAATCTTGGCCTGCCGTTTGAGAAAGTCTTCTACGTCTGGTGCAAAAACCTCTTCCTCTCCAAAAATGATAAAATACCCTCGTTCAGGGCTGGCTGCCCTCCAGAGTTTCTCATCAACGCAGTTTCCAGGAGAAGCCGGTTGCTGTTGGATCATATCCTCACCCGCGTAATCATGTGCGTACTTCCATAATGTACGCTTGTCCAAGAAATCGCTTTTTGAACTATAGTGCAAGTTCGACATGAGTGTTATCCATGGCGAAATAAGTGTAGCCATGCGAGGCAGAGGCAGATGCGGTGGACCTGGGTCTGCAAGACCACCGTTCGCTTCGACCTTGATACCCTTCTTATCCTGGTTACCAGACTGTGCGCCCAACTCGAGCAGCAGGCTAAGGATCAATGAGCCACCAGCCGAGTCCCCTGAAACGCAGACCTTGGAGGCGTCCTTGACAACCTCGAGAACATGCTTATAACCTTCCAACGCCTCCAGAACCTGTCTTGGGTAGACTTGATCAGGTACCAGCGTGTACTCTAGTGCGAATATGGCAGGATTCTTGAATCCGGCTTCGAGGAGGAGGTGATGCCAGGCCATGAGGAATTCGAGGTAGAAGTAGCTCGAGCCCATCAGGAACCCACCGCCTTGTAATAGTTAGTAACGAAGGGATGATCGATATATGTCCTGTAGCGTACCATGTGCATAATAAAGTACAAAATCTGGAGGATGCTCAGGCTGATGCATAATCCAAGTGCCTTTGGTTTGGACATGTCCCTGCCCTCCATTAGTTACGATTTCCTAATAATTATCTGAGAAACTAACTCTTCCTATGGTGTATTCCTGGTAGTGAACCGGAGATCTAATGTAGCCATGTCTAAGCATGCGCCATCGAATAAATGGCAGCGCAACATGTTTGCCAAAGAACACTCTGCCAACCCTGGCGGGGATATTGGCAAAAGCATATCGCACACAGCGTATCACAAAGTCCTCAAACACTGAAGCTGTCAGTGTAAATGGAAGTCGACGACTGGGATGAGTGAGATAACGATCACTGATAAAATTATAAGGAAGCTGAACCACTATGTTCGCCATGTGAGTTGGCGGGTCGGCATTCGGTGAGGCATAACTTACAGAGAAATGGCAGGGCTCTGACGGCCGTAAACAGAGTTAAAAAGAACCCAGCGTGCCATATGAGCTGGGGTGCAAGGAAAATGAGAAAAACCGCACAATCGACGAGAGTTATAGGACCGAGAATCATGGTGAGGGAGTATTTGCCTGTTGAGAAAAGCGTCTCATGAGCTGCGAGAGTAAATGACGGTATCGTGTTGCGGACAAGTTCTTGAACGAGTGTCTTGATAACAGCAGCGAGAGAGAAGTCATCGACGACAAATAAAGAAACCAGGGCTCTAATTGGCTCTGATTCAACCAGATCTCAGGGGGTCCTTGACGCGTTGAAGAAGATGTTGAGTTAGATCGATGATGGAGGGGCTGTTGTTGGCGCAAGTGCTTGGAAACCCCTGGGCACGCCAGCTTTAAACGGGTTGTTAAGAGACCACCCTCTTGACGTGTGACGGCATCAATTGAAGTCGAATATCTAAGCATTTCTCTCAGCCCAACCGAGAAATATTCAGACGGGAATAATTGTCACTCACTTATGTGAACGATGATGGCTCGTTACCTCGTTGCAGCTGACATAAGCTGGTTGGGGCCAACTTCTCACCGCATGAGTAACATGATGGGCATGCGAACCCGTGAGTTTCATAACATCTCTCGACAAGCATATCGCGCTTTTCTAACTGGACCTCACCCAAGTCATAAACACACGGGTTAAAACGCCATTGTCGGGTCTTCATTATATCCGGCCAAGGATATCTCTAAAATCATTCACACTCTCTTCCCGCTTCAACAAGATGGGTGAGAAACTGCCAGAAGAAGCGCCATTCCCGCTTACCGAAGTCGACAAGTGGGTTCTCTCGCAGACGGATGAAGAGTTTCACAAACATGACTGGCAAGAGTTGAAGGAAATCATCGGTGAGTGACTTAACGAATATCTGTTCGCATCATGTGCTGTCCTGATCATGGTGCACTAACAGCGGGCAGAGACCAACAACCTATCTGTTCTGAAGCGCAAGCCCTCAGACCTTCGCCGATATATGGCATGGACTGCCGAGACAAAAGCAGAATATGGCTCTATGACAAACTACCTCCTCGTCAACCGCCTGCCCAAGGAATGGGGTAACCCGCCATTCACACCCACATCTACTACCCCATTTGAAGACCCCTCAGACTACCGCATTCTGATCAACGACTGGCCATATGGCTTGGAGCCAGACATCCGGCACATCGTCGTGTGGTTGCGCACAGCCATCCCTACGGACCCTGAGACCGGCGACATGACACCAGAGAGCAGGGCACTGGTCCAGTCTTTCGTCACAAGGACTTTCATTGACGCCCTGGGGCAAGACGGAGAGAGTCGGGTGCTGTGGTTCAAGAATTGGGTGGCTCTTCAAAGTGTGCGCGCTCTAGAGCATATTCATGTCTTGGTACGCAATGTGGGCGATGATACCCTTGAGCGATGGACTGGAAAACGTCCAAACCAAACCACTTAAACAGCCAACCCACCCCAAAATATCGAGATAGATAGAGAGACCATAGAACATTTGACCTATTTAAGCAGCCCGACGCGCTCTGCGATTGCCGGGGGGAGCTGCACCAGCACCAGCACTATCGCCGGCCCCTTGGAACTCTGCCATCTTCTGCTTTCCCATGCCGAGCAATCCACTTCCCAGATACACACCATAAGCCGGGAGAACCAACCACAAGAACCACGCCTTGTTGCCAAAAAGGATGACGAGAATAACTGCTGCCCATGTGACCCAGATGACGTCGAACATGTACTCGGTCAGACCAGGAGAGGATAGATCCTCGCCAGAAGTGCGCAGCGCGCGGGTGGTCGGATCGTACTTGGGCCGGCCGGAAACTTCGAGAACATACTCGCAGACGAGCGCGGGTACAGAGAGGAGACCGTATAGCCAGAGAGAGCGAGCGCGGAAGAGGAAGTGAGTGAGGAGGAAGAGGACGTTGACAATAAGAGAGCCGATGTGGAGGTTGTTGAGCGCGGCGGCGTTGGATTTGGCGCGGTCCTTTTTCGCTTTTTGGGCCATTGTGGTGAAGTGTTGAGGATTTATACGAGGCTGATATGAGCCTACCCAGTTATGCGATAGGCACTGATGAGAATGTGAAGATTATAATGAAGCTTAACAATAAGTGTTAACTTGACAAGAAGTGTAATGACGAAACAGGATGCTGATGACAGGGGATCGCTTTCAATTGCAGCAATCTAATAGGTACCTCCACTTCCCCCCTCGGGCTGGTCACTTGCTGAGGGAGAAAGAAAAATTGCAGTACCAAGTGGAAACAATGAGATAAAAACGATTTTCAATCGATGAAGATTATATATATAGTAGCTGTTACTTTATTTTCTGTCCTTACAGTTTAATCCTAGTAGGTAACATGTCTCGACGCATCGTGTTTTCATCACTCGGCCGTAGGTATCTTTCAGCATCCAAGGTACCTAACCTGCCCGCGGCACATGCAGTCACGTGCGAGAAGGTGGGGGTAGTGCGATAAGCGATAAGCGCACAACTTTTGGTCAATTTTGGGGCTATATCGTGAACTCTTCTACAACAAAAGGAATCTATCCCTCATCCCTCCCAGGCCGTCATCACGTTACCGTTGCAGTCACTTTTGCCGAGTCTTGACAGCCATTCACAATGTCTCACCAGAAGAACGAGAAGGACGTCGGTGACGCTCCCGTACGTTGATACTACACCGCGCCTGCGACTGCGACTTGGACAATCTGGCCATGATGCTAACCCCTCCAATAGAAGAGCCACCGCATCCGAATCACCCTGACCAGCCGAAAGGTTCAGTCTCTCGAGAAAGTCAGCGCTGAGCTCATTGAGCGTGCCCGCAGCAAGGGCCTCACCGTCAAGGGCCCCGTCCGCCTTCCCACCAAGAACCTCAAGATCACCACCCGCAAGACCCCTTGTGGTGAGGGTTCAAAGACTTGGGACTCCTACGAGCTCCGCGTCCACAAGCGCCTTATCGACCTCCACGCCCCCACCGAGGTTGTCAAGTCCGTCATTGTCAACAGTAAGGGATCCCGTTCTGTCGAGGTATTTGCGCAGTGTCTAACCGTGTTCCAGTCGAGGCTGGTGTTGAGGTTGAGGTCACCATCGCCGCTTAAATGTGGACACGCTCCTAGTTAGTGGTAAGGATGCTTGGCTGCATTCTGGTATTGTGAAGGAAGGGAACGATGGGAACATCAGGATCTTGCTCACAGCGAGAGTGGCGGATATAGGATACTCAGTTATGATTAATGAATCTCTGGGAACAACTTGTTCTGCCATTCAAACCTATGATCAATTATTGTTCTTGGGTCAATTTTGCACAGACTTGCACGGGACTGCTCGTCGAGTCGTAGCGTGACTACAGAACCTCCACTGACAAGGAGTGCACTTACTCCTGTTTCTGTACTCTGTAGGAGCCGTTGACAAAAAGTGAAGTATACTGTACTAGAATATCCACCGCACTAGGTACCTAGGTTAGTACTAGGTACCTAGGCAGACTTTGTCGCATCGTCTCTAGCCGTAACTTAAAGTTGTCAAGCACTCACGAGGAACTTGATTGTAAGGACGAGGTAGGAACCCAGCCTGCAGGTACGGATACAAACTGCGAAATCTTAGTGGCTGGAAGGTTTAAAGACTTGTTAGTTTCACATACAAGAAACCAGGCTTAAACTGTGAGTGCTTGTAAGTACATATACTTGGTGGCTGGTTGCTAGGCGCAACCCTGGACCAATCAGAATACCTCAATCACGCTAGGCAGGTACCGCGCGCTTGCCAGCCCGTCACCACCAAACATTCAAGCCTGTTTCACGCAACCACGTTCAAACTACTCAACGTTCACTGTAACTTTCCAGTACATACCACATCTCTTGAAGCTCAGGCAGAGTTCGCAATCCATACCATGAGCAACTCATATCGAAGTCGTATTAGCTGGTAGTAGGGAAATTTGTTCTTTTTCTTCATCCCTTCTATTCTTTTGAGCTTTCCCTTCAGTGTCATCTTCATCAACGCTCGCTCGCTCAACAGGACTCACCGTTCCCGTTCACGAAACGTTGCGAGCTGTCGATAAAGGTCTTGACTTTGATGACATCCCTTTGACGACCTATTGCTCGTTTCCTAGGCCGCGATATCGAGACACTTGCTATCTTTAGTCGAAAGGATCTTCTCGCGCCTCAAATCTCTTTGTTGTTTTATTAAATTAATTCCTTCGGCGACGTCCATTTCGACTGCGACCGGCCAGCGACCGACCCACGGCTGCTTTGTTTTCTTTCGACTTGGCTGTCCCCGCCACTCACGCGAACGGCCTAGGACGACAACAAACAACTGTTTGGTCAAACAGACCATTCTCACGGTCGAAAATTGCTGGGTCAATCACCATTGAACCCTTTATTTCGATTTTACCTCTCGACCGTCTCATGGCCAGAACACGTCGTTAGGCAACTCTGTCAGCGCCATCACCCTCCGAACCCCCAACCTCCTCCTTAATCCTCATCGTTGGACAGTAACATCCAGCATGGCGCCCACTCCGACGGCCATCAGTGGCCTTCTAAAACAAGTGATATACTATCATCTTGATAATGCTTCATACGACAATGCCCTTTTCTTCTCCGAACGCTTGACGGCACAGGACCCCAGGTCCAGCGAGTCCACATACCTCTATGCGCTATGTCATCTGCGTCTCGGTGACTTTCGCTCCGCCTACGATATCAGTAAACCCATAGGATATCGTGGCGTTCACTTGGGCTGCGCCTGGGTATTCGCCCAAGCTTGTCTGTCACTTGAGCGATATAAGGATGGCATTTCCGCATTGGAGAAAGCCCGGAGTCTCTGGGCATCAAAAAGCAGCTTGGGGAAGCATAGCACAACGACTCGAACGGCTCTTCCTGATGCGCCCGCAATACTGTGTCTTCTGGGAAGATTACATCGCAGCTACGACGATAAGAAAAAGGCCGTCGGCTGTTTCGAAGAGGCCCTGCAGCTCAATCCCTTCATGTGGGATGCTTTCGCAGCGCTCTGCGATCTAGGCGTTACGGTTCGCGTACCCAATATCTTCAAAGCCAACGACACGCTTGTTCATAGCTTTGATGTGGAAATAGGCCCCTCAATATCAAGAGAAGGATCAGCGCCAATTGCTCCGGATGTGCCCACAAAGAAGTCGCAACGAAGCGCCGCAGCAGAAGTTGGAAACGATCCGTTCAGCTCAAGCCACTCTCCCACCATTCATGAGCTGACTAATGGCGACTCTGGCCAGGAAGGCGATAAGAGCGACTTCATGCAGAAGATCCAAGAGGGACGCATACGCTATGCGACATCCACTAACAGTAGCTCTGGCTTTGACGGCATGGAAACACCTCCAGGTCCGGTAACCTCAGTTTCGACATCCTCCCGCCTCGGCCATACCCATGAGCCTCCTCAGGCACCTCCTCGAAGGACACGGCATGCCCAGGCTGTCGACCAGGGCCATGAGGCCCCCCCTCGAATGAACTATCGCATAGGATCGCGACGCACGAGGGCGCAGGATAAGGGACAACAAGAGCAATCTACAGAAAATGTGATGACCGATGCATCTAACGCCGCACCCTCGGGGTCGTTGCGATCGTCCATACCAGCGGCGGAGAGGAAACGGACTGTGTCAGGACACCCAGCACAACGAGCGACACACTCGGAGGAATCAGTAACAACTCGACGTAGTGCAAGGCTCAACATGTTTAGACCCTCATCTAAAGCAAACTCAGGTGCGGCTACAATAGGAGCTTCGGCCGGCCGGGAATTAAAGAAGGCTAGGCCCCCAATTTCTCGAATTGTTCGACCTGGATCTAGCGGCTCCAGCGTTGGCCGCGTGGTCAGTGGCAATCGCAAACCTCTCGAAGACGCCCACGTCGACGTAGACAACGGGGAGGTACCAAGAGTTAAAGAGGCCCCCCCTCCACCGCCTGTACACAAGACATCGGAGCTAGATGCTCAAAGACTCGAGGAAGGTCTTAAGTGGATACTCGACCTTACGAAGAAGCTCGCAAATGGATACTACTCGTTATCGCAGTTCCAATGCGACGAGAGCCTCCAGCACTTTCAGTCACTTCCCATGTCGCATCAGAATACACCTTGGGTCCTTGCGCAGATGGGTCGGGCTCATTACGAGCAGGCTTCGTACGCCGACGCTGAAAAGTTCTTCCGAAAGATGCGGGTGCAAGCACCATCACGACTCGAGGATATGGAGGTGTATTCCACAATCCTGTGGCATCTGAGGCGGGAGACAGATCTTTCGTTTCTGGCACACGAGCTGGTAGACTCGGCCTGGCTCTCGCCACAAGCTTGGTGTGCCCTGGGCAATGCTTGGTCGCTAGCACGCGACCACGAACAAGCTCTCAAGTGTTTCAAGCGAGCAACTCAACTGGACCCTAAGTTTGCATATGCTTTCACCCTTCAGGGACACGAGCATGTTACCAACGAAGAGTACGATAAAGCGCTCACGGCGTACCGTCAGGCAATATCAGCAGATAAACGCCATTACAATGCCTACTACGGCATTGGAAGGGTTCAGGAGCGCCTTGGTGCTTACGATAAGGCGTACACGCACTTCCATGCAGCTCAAAGCATCAACCCCAACAACGCGGTCCTGATAACTTGCATCGGGACAGTGCTGGAGAAGCAGAAGCAGATAATGCCTGCTCTGCAAGCGTATAGCAAAGCAGTAGAGCTTGCACCCCGTGCAGCCCAAACTCGGTACAAAAAGGCAAGAGCACTACTTGCTGTAGGCCAACTAGAAGCAGCGCAAAAGGAGTTGATGATACTGAAGGACTTGGCGCCAGACGAGGCGACAGTTCACTTCCTCCTCGGCAAACTGTATAGAAGCATGGGCGAAAAGCAGCTCTCAGTGCGGCACTTTACTATTGCCCTTGCCCTGGATCCCAAGGTAACCCAGCCGTATTTCTGAACGCTGGACGTGATCGATACTAATAAATTATAGGCAAGCCAACAGATCAAGGAAGCCATTGAGAGTTTCGAGGATGACGTGGAGATGGACGACTCGATGATGTGATGATTGTAATGAACATTGCGATTTTAACGAGTCTGCACTTGCGTTTGGTAGCCTTGGTTTTGAGATGAACAGCGTAATGAAGTATATGGATGTGGTTCCAGCGGTCGACAGCTAGAGGTTGAGCTCTGTCGAGTCGAGGTTCAAAGGTTGAATGAATATATGGGATGGGGAGGCGGGAGGTGGCGCTACTGTTGACTTTGATATGAGAGCATGGGCATGGCATTGGCGTTTTCCGGTATGACCAGACTTCTTGAGCAGTCTGGACTCTTGCGAGCAAGAGGAAGAGCAGCTTCGCTTTGTGTATATGTAGCCTGGGCATCCATGCGTTGTAGTACATGTATATTACGGAGGACCGAAGGATGGGGGTTTAGAGGCGGGACGAGTTGGTCGATGGATGAATGGATACCCTGATAGTTAGATTAAAAGGTCGAGCCCATGGATGCCTATGAATTGATGTGTCTCTACAACATCTGTGTGATGTGATGGAGGTGATTGGCGTGGTTTTGATTTAATGGACGCGCCGTGCCGTGCTGTTAGGGACGAGTTGACTGTGACGCGTCAAGCGAATGAAAATTGCAACCCGAGTTTAGGACGAGACGATGCCTTGAGGGATCAATTTTCCATGCCATGTTCCTTTGAAACGACATTGTAATTACTCTAGTTTATGCAGTCACACACCCAAGATGTCGATGTGCCTCTTATTTCTCTGATGCGAATACCACGCTATCACCTGGATGTACTGTTCGTAGATAGAGCAAGTCTGAACATCTTCACAAACAGCCAAGTACCTAGAAGCCGTGCTATTAATAGATAAAATATTGCAGACGTGATTCAGTCGGGATGTCAAGTAACGTATTATCACGGTTCGGCGTTTGTAGGAGGCAAATTTAACTACCTTTAGGTACCCAGCAGTACAGAGTACCGGATATGAAAAGACTATGCGCACTTAGGAGCTAGTAGGCCCACTCCCCGCCTCTCTGATTCTGGCTGCAGCTGGTGGAGCGGGAGTGATCTAGAAAATCAACCAATCATAAAATCGAACCGCAGAACCTCTCACGCGTGCGTCCGAAAAAGGGAAAGCGCCATTGTCCAGGGAATTTAGGCGCCCATTTTTCGCTGATTCTGACCGCATTACAGCAGTGATTTTTGGCGCCTGCGGTTGTTGTTTTTTACTGATTGCCTGCACGTATTTATTTCTCCTTCTCTCGCCCCCCGCAGCCTTCCTTTCTTCCCTCCCACTCTTCTCTCTCCGCATCTACACCAACGCGTCTTGTACCAACCCAACGTCATCTACAACATCGCGATAACGCGTCACATTCATCTCTTTCCATCAAAGCTTTATCACTTTCTTCTATCATCATGACTGGACGTAAGTAGTTTATTCTTTTGATGCATCATCACGCGTTGTATGGTCTTCGTTGATGACCATCTCTACGCGTTGATGGGTTGCACACAACTCCTGGCTTCAAGATAGTTGCTAATTCTTCACTTTAGGCGGCAAGGGCGGAAAGGGTCTCGGCAAGGGTGGTGCCAAGCGTCACCGAAAGATTTTGCGAGACAACATCCAAGGTATCACCAAGCCCGCTATTCGACGTCTCGCTCGTCGTGGTGGTGTCAAGCGTATCTCTGCCAGTAAGTTCACACTTCTTCACTTTCACATCAAGATACTCACATTGATCCTTCAGTGATCTACGAAGAGACTCGCGGTGTCCTCAAGACCTTCCTTGAGGGTGTCATCCGTGACGCTGTTACCTACACCGAGCACGCCAAGCGCAAGACTGTCACCTCCCTCGATGTTGTCTACGCCCTGAAGCGACAGGGCCGCACCCTTTACGGTTTCGGTGGCTAAGCGATTTCTTTTACCTCTGGGTGGTTCGCTTGGCTTTGAGCAGGATTATACAGATGCACGTTTGCCGGCACTAGGATGGATGTACTTGACTAAGGCGTTGGGGGAAACACGGATATGAAGATTACTCCGAGGCGTCATGGAAGGACGACCTTGCGAAATGAATACCACATTGAACATTGATCACTTGACAATTCTCCATGACTCCTTCGTGTATGCTCATTCGTAATCACTTGTAACCCACTTTTGCTTGACCGCAAGACGCGATAGACTGCCAAGGTATTTTAGCTAAGAAAATCATATTCTGCTCTATTTCTTAGAAATGCGAGCATGGTATCATAAGGAACACGCCACAACCATACACAATCAAAGATATTTCCTTCCTGCTGCAGCTACCCTTGTCCTGAAAATAGGGCTGCGCACCTCCATGTTGGCGCGGTAGAAGGGGCTCATGATGGCCTTGACCCAATTCTCATACACCTCTGTGAAGAACATCTTGATGGCTTCTTCGGTGGCTGGACTGGTGGGATTGGCGCCGATGGCGGTTGATGAACGTGATGACGCACCAGATGTTGGGACGATTGGTTGATGAAGGAGGAGGAATTTGACGTTGCCGGCGGTGACGAAGCATGAAATGTAGTTGTTGAAGAATTTGTCGATGCACTTTAGATACCTAAATGAGAAAGAGTAGTCAGTCTTTTTGTGCCGTCTGGAGTCAGTAGCTTCGAATTGTGATGCCGTCCAAGTCCCCCTCGTCTATTTATTCCAAGTCATCCTCCTCGAATGCGCTGAGACGACTCACATCTGCCCGTGTGACCATTGCACTTCTTCCGCAATATCAAGACTCGAATGTAATATGAACTGGTTCAAGTGACGGACTTGGTCACTGAAGCGCGACTGACCGTCGCCGCCCTGCTTGGAGGTGCCGAACTCATGCTCAAACAGCGGGTTGTCCTGGGTGCCGACGATGGCAAAATAGTAACTCATGATGCCGAGTTTCGCATCGGCGGTGTATCGCAAGTATCGGTTTGTTGCGCTGGGTAGCGGCGAAATATTGGGCCTTGATGATCGATACGTTGATGCCGTCTACGTTACCGGACCGGATGCACTGAGATGGACGGAATGTCTAATGTCTGCGCTGCTGCTCTTATTAGCTTAAGCTTCCCCCACTGGAACAGGATCCCCCCACTGAGCAACGTCTCCGAGAACCCGGGCCACACAATGTTCCGCTATCATAGGTGGTCTCCCCGCTAAAGCAGCCAACCAGCTTCACTGCGCTAAGCAACTTCGCGGCTCTCGCAACCGCCTGCTGCCGGGAAAAAGTTGACGTTCATTCGATAATCCTCAAAGCCCTCTCCCCATTGTGTCTCCCAACCCGCAACAACCCTCCACGATGTTCGGTGCATTCCGAATAACGAATCCTCTTTCCAGTGGTCTCCTTTGGAAGACCCCTTGGCGGCTGTCCAAGTTCCAGAAGCGCCGCCACCGCCTTCGTCTTCGAGCTGTAGATAGCGTCGTTGCAACTGTCGACGCTGCTCTTGCCAAGAAAGGACAGACCCTCGAGGCTCTCGAGCGATGGAAGGCTGAGATGCCTACCGAAGCTGAGATGTTGCCTAAAGATAAGTACACAATGTTTGACCGAAATGCCAAGCGCTACCGAAAGGGCATCCACAGTGCGTTCCCATGCTCAGACCACTTAGTTGCCTGCTTGTTAATCATGACAATTCAACAGAGCTTCCCAAGTGGACGAGAGTGTCGCAGCGTGTCAACCCCCCCGGTTACTAGAGGGTCAATCATACAGAACTGGAGGAGCAGGACGACCGGCCCGAGGATCGATTGGAGAACGGCGTATTCATCCCATAACAGGAATTGCAGACAGATCCGCGTTGGGGTCCATGTACAACACCCTTATTTCAACTACGAGTTTGCGAGATAACTTCACGACCGCATTTGCCATCATGTTTGTATCGCAAAAGCTTTGGAGGCGGTCTTGAATGCCAGTGTAGGATTAGACCAAAGGCGCGCATTGGGGTGGGGGACAAGGAAAACGTGCCATAAAGGCTCATAGAAAGCAGGGAATACAGTTCATCTCCCCAAATAGCAAAAGCTCTTTGTTTAAACTCTATGGGTATCAAGTCCCGAACCACAATCCAGGACCACTGCTGCTTCCTCTCTGCTTGACTACCTCCCCTCAGCGTACTCGTCTCGTTCATCTGCCTGTATCGCCCTGCCGATTCCTCCTCTGCCCTCGTCAAAGTCCTCGCGGTACTCATCGCGTACTTGGCCACCAGACTTGCCGCGGCCGTACTGACGTCCCTCTTCAAAACCAGGGTCCAAATCGGTACGGATGATGCGCTCGTCGAGCTTGGTGCCGCCAATGTACTTCAAGCAGTCGAGGGCGTCCTGGTGTGTGTAGTACTCGACGAAGCAGAAACCACATGGCGTCTTGTTGAAGCGGTCGAGGCCCATGATAAGGCGCTTGATTTCGCCGCATTTAGCAAAGAGCTCGTAGACTTGCTCTTCGGTTGTGTAGAATGATCTATTGGTGACGCGATAAGTCAGCCTTTTTCAAGTGCCTGGCACATTGCCATCCTAAGGAAAGGACTTAGGTAAAACGAACAGGTTGCCCACATAGAGGGTCGTAGCGTTGGCCAAGGGATCGGCCTGGGGCTCTGGTGGTTGATCATTTTGATCGTCGTCGCGGTCGCGTCTTTTCTTGCTCTGGTGGATTGTTAGTAGATATTGGTGAGAAGCGCGAAGGAGATGCCATACACGGTTCTGATAGTAGGCGCTGGGCCGATCCAAGCGATCCACGGTGTTTCTTACGCCTGGTCGCATTGTGGCTGTTCTTGACCAAGTGATCCAATCAGGGTATGGGTAGAAGCGAACTTGAATTGTCAAGATCGAAAACTGGGTGCGCGATAAAGCTCGAGGTAATTCTTAGAGGTATTGGATGCTCGTGATATTGGATGTTGGTGTAGCTCGAGCAGCCTTGCGATGAAGAGTGGATCATGCGGATATCTGTGGCGGTGCGAGTGGCTTTAATGTCTGGTACCTGCTTCTCGGTGCTGTGGTTACAGGCGCTAAAGCTTCCAGCGATCCATTCTGCTCCAGCCCCAGATCTTCAGCCTCGTTATTTTCTACATGCATTCAAATCTTGCGATCTACGCCTAGCTACACGCAACTTTTGTAGCGTCTACAGCTCGCTCTTTCGTCTCACAAGCTTCGCGAAGCTGCACGCCAATTCCTGCAGGCGAACTCTTACTTTGGTATTTCACCATGCCCAAGGTCAAGAGCTATTCGGCGGCTTGGCTGTCTAGCAACGCTCCCGGCCATCGTTTGTTTGAGCAATCATCCGGGGCGTCCAAGTCTCGTGGTCTGGAGTCTACCTACTCTTCCAAGAAGAAAACAATCCCCGGTCCTCGAAGAACCATTGCCCGTCGAGGTACTGAGGTGTTTGTTGCTGTTGGACGCGAGATTCGCTGGGGAGACCTTGCGTACTTGAAGGATGAATGGGCGAATCGTCATACAAAGGGAGGGTCATCACAAGGAGTCCGCATCAAGCGCGAAAGTTCGACTCGGTCGTTCGATGACGAGAACATCGAGAACGCTACCGGATCGAGGGTATGTTGAAGTATCATGGCTTGTGAATGGCTAGCTGACTTGTCACTGCGTAGGCGATCAAGACGCCTGTGGCCGACGACATTCGACAGCTCATCATCTCACCAAATTCGAACTTTTTGGCAATCCTAACCACCCATACCGTCCATATCTGTGTCCTTCCAGACCCTTCGCACCTTACGAGCGAAGATGCTGGCCCTCTCAAGCCTAAGATCTTCACCCTCGGCCCTACCACTCACGTCACCTCTCGATCTCCCATTGTCTCGGCGCTATGGCACCCTCTGGGAGTCAATGGCTCTTGCATTGTTACAACTACCGCGGATGCTATTGTCCGTGTCTGGGAGTTGTCTACCACCGATCGATGGTCATTCGACACACCTACTACGTCTGTCGACCTGAAGAAACTGGTGGACGGTACGACTCTGGATCAGGACTTTTCGGCCTCAGCATCAGCCACCAACAAGGCTTTCTCCCCCGACTCATTTGAGATGGAGGTGGCTGCTGCCAGTTTCTCTACTAAAGGAGCTGGAGGTTGGAACCCAATGACTCTATGGGTAGCTATGCGGGAGGGAGACGTCTACGCTTTGTGTCCTCTATTGCCTCAGAAATGGGCACCTCCTCCTACGTTGACCCCCTCTCTTTCTGTGTCAATCGTCACTACAGTTGCCAGCATCGAGGATGACCCCGAGGTTGGTGAGCAGGAGAAGCTACTCGCGCAGCAGCAACTAGAATGGATGGGCGAGCTAGATTCTCAAGAGCCGACCATTTTTGAAGGACCGATCGGGGAGCCCATCACGGAAATTTACACACGACCGACTCGTCCCGGTATCATCCCTCGCTTGCAAGGCCCATTCGAGCTCCAGTCAGATCCTGATACTGGCGACGAGCTGGATACTTCAGTTACCGATATGCTTGTGATTGGAAAGAAAACGGAAACCGACGAGCTCATGATGGGCGAGGACGAGGATCTGGACATGGATGACGGGGATCAGGAAGGCTTATCTCTTGCAGTGATCTGTCTTGTGTCTACGAGCGGTCAAGTTCGCGTATACCTTGATCTTGAGGGAATCCAGGCTCAATGGCTGCCCCCTAAGAACAAGAACAAGCTTGGCCGGCTCCTCGCCGAATCTGATCCCCCCGCTCTTCTTTCCTTCCAGGCCATCGATACAATGAGCCCAGTGGAGGTGAACGATGAGAGCTGGCCAGTCTTCAGTACTGATGTCACGTCACGGTACAACTTCTTTGTCACTCACCATGCTGCTATCACCTTCATCTCTCTCACCTCATGGATCTTCCGTCTTGAGAGTGAGTTGAATGGAGACTCTGAAGCAGGTACCGATTTCAGAATTGGTCTGCTTGTCAACTCTCAGTCGTCAAGGGACCGTATTTACTCGCAGCCCACTGCCGATGTAGCGGTACCCTTGGCTGCATGCAATGTCCTGCGGGATCCTGATGTCGGGTACTTCCTCCTTTCAGCAACTCCCTACGAGCCTATTGCCCTGACTTTCGACACGCCCGAAGTTGATCTTGCGCCGATCCGCCAGGAGAGTCCCACTTATGAACGCGAGGCCAGCATGGCGCCACTGGACTTTTACGAGCCTCGGCCCGTGTTTAACCCATCGCATGCATTTGACGAAGGCTCAGCTTTGCCTACTCTCCTGGAGAGGCTCCGCACCTCCCGGCATAAAACAGTTGTTAACCAGGAAGTGAGACTAAGCCCACTTACACTGCAAATCTTTACCGATGCGCACAAGGTCTTGGCAGATGAGACGCATCGCCTTGGAATGGCCGCAGCTGAAGTATTCCGACGATGTGAGCTTCTTCAGAATGAGCTTAAACAACAGGTCATGAAAGCCAATGAAGTAAAGGGCAAGATCGACACAATCAACGGGTCGCACCGCGATGGAGAGGCGGACAATGCTATGTATGATCGACGAGTTGCGGCAGCAAAGGACCGCCAGGGCCAGCTTACGGAGCGTCTTGAAAACCTGCGCAAGATTGTAGGCAAGGCGACGACGCGTGACTTGAGTGCCAAAGAACGCGCTTTTGTGGAGGAAGTCAGGTCGATGGAAGCAAGCATCTCGGCTCCGGATTACGCGGAGCTAGCTTCAGGCAAGGCGAAAGCATCACCGGCGCAGGCGAAACAGTTGTGGAAACGTCTGGAAGACATCAAACACCTGCAGACCGATCTTGCAGCAGAGGTGGAGGCATTGGCCAAGGCGACAGGGGACACGGATAGGCCCGCTACACCCTCGGCCGAGCTACGGATTCCACTGGAGGTCCGCCGGGCCAAGCTGCAGCAGGTCCAAGGACTACTCTCAAGAGAAACAGCCTTGGTAGAGGCTGTCACGGCTCGACTGGAGCGACTGCAGACCAACTTATGAAGCTGAACTATGTACGATACGATACTTACGGCTCTGCGGAGTATAATAAGACATGTCCCCACAGGGACTTTTGGATTCTCTTCATTCCTTGACATTATTTCCTGGGCCAACCATCCTTTGTCTGCATGATGCGAAAAGTCAATACCAAGACAGTGTCTTATTGACATGGTCGTTGAGTGAAGCAACAGTGAAGCGGCGTTTCGAACCTGGCGCATAGAGATCGTCACGACAACTAACGCCCACGCAGCTATCACATCTACGGTCTACCGCATAGTGATGAGCCTGGGACAGAAACAAAAGCAAATACTGTAACTGACGACAAAAGAAACAAAGACATCAGTGACATTGTCTAAAACACCCCAGCAACACACAACCCTGAGCTGACAGCCCTTGTCATTATCGGCAAAAGAAATACTTTGTTGAGTTGTGACTAGTAACTGAGTGATGGCTGTGGTCCAATCATTTACAAAACGAGGCGGAGATGGACCAACAGCTCTCATATGTCGACTTACTGATTTTTCATGTTGCTATGCGACGTTTGCTTGCTTCATTGAATATTTGCTAATATTTCTATTCTAGTTTGTATGTTTTTAACCAAGCACCAACTGAAGACCGAGCTTGAGATCAAAGGAAAGTGATTGCTCTGATTTCGTATGCACGTCACAAACCTGAGAGACATGCACAACAAGGCGGAGACTTGAGAGTGCGGATCGGTGCTTACCACCAAGGCAAGCAAGACATGGAGATCCCTGGACAAAATATTTACTGGCTCAAACAGGCTGCCTTATATACAGCCATGGCTGAGGATGTTTCGGCCAGTGCCTGACGGGAATGTATAGTCTCTGTACCTGGAAACGGCCCTCAAGGGGGAAACGCAACTCTACTGGCTCTTTGGGAATGGCCCTTTCGTTCCTCTGCGGATAGCCACTGTCTTCCATTTGCGGTCCTACCGAGAGGCTTCGTGGTATCACGATTACGAATTTGCCTGCCGTCGAACAGTGCCCAACTTTACACAGCATGAAATCACGGGAAATGGGCTCGGCAACAGAAGACCAGAACACGACGTTTGCAAAGTATAAGGTGCCAAGTCTACACTCCGTACTCCTCGGCTAGACGCACTGCATCTCCCACTCTGGGTAGAGACATTGGACTCTGGTTGGTCGCCTTGTCACTTCACCTTCAGAACACCTTCCCTGATGTATATGGCTTGGGTGTGAGGTATTATAGACCTCATCGACTCATGGAGACACACCCTCCACCCCATGCTATATCTACATAAAAGGTGTTGCACTTCCACTCTTCCAAAGTTCGATACTTACCAAGCCCTTATCTCTGCTCGGCACTGTAAACGGCACTTTGCAAACCACAACCTCTCTCATCAATGACCCTTCTGCGTCGAGTCGGCCAGAATCCATCACTACCACCTCAGTCAGATATGGCACCCCACCACCTAGATTTGGAGAGTCTCATTCTGCGTGAGTTTGACACAATATCTTGACCAAACCCCTCCAGCGACTTCACGACTAACTCAAGTTGACCCTCAAAGAGAACTGCCGTGCCTTTGTCGGAAGCTCAGATGCTGAATTCGATGTTGTAACCAGATTCGACTCGAGCGAGCAGTGGTATGCCTTGGTTCTCAAGACAGAAGGTGGGAAGCGCACCAAAATTCTTGAGAACAAGGCATCGAGACTTGAACGAGCCTTCGAGCTGCTTCACGAAGCCTCGGCGCGCGTGGCAGATCAGTATGTGACATGTCACGGTTACGATCTCCCTCCTAGTACCACGTCTAAGATCCCAACCGGCATGCGTGGTGGCTTGGTGAAACCCGATGTCATTGCCTGCGGCTCTTCTGACAGCGAGGCGTTCGCGTCTGACTCTGACGACTCTGTGCTGCCTCCGCGTCGATCCAGTCATCGTCGAAGCCATCGCAGTGGCCGAGGGGCCGGCGAAGCAACGAGCACACGCCTGGATCGAACAGAGACACATTCTGCCAGTGACAGCGACGAACCTACTCGCCGTCGTCCTCCTCCTTGGGGGATGAATCTTGTCCAGCGCCCAGCCGGAATGCCGCCTCACAACCCCCCTCAAGCATGGGGACAGCCGATGCCAGCTCCAGCTCCAGCTCCAGCTCCAGGTCTAGCACCGGTCCCAGCCCCTATCACAGCCGGTCGACCAGTTCCACCACCACCAGGCAGAAGCATGCCTCTTCCACCGCAAGGAATGGGCATGAAGACATATCCTGCGCGCCTCAACATCCACTGGCCGGGCAACGGTAAGAGAAACATGCTCGTGAATGTCTCTCCCACTCTTCACTGCCTGCAACAAGTCGCAATCAACGAGGCAAGTATGCGCCCGATGAGCTTCAACCCCTCTACGCCACCATACCATCCTCTCCCAGGCCGTGGCAACAATGGCGCCGCGACATTCAGAGCGACAGTTCGCCGTGTTACCCTGGGCGAGGATGACACATACGAGATGACAGCCTTCGGCAACGATCTGACTGCCTTGTTCCGGAGCACTTCGAGCATCCCCAAGTTTGAGATTGAACTCATGACGGCGAACATCGTCCCTGTCTTTCCTCACATGCCGCCACCACGCCCAGCATCGGTGGCTTCCTCTCGCAGCAGCGTCGATATTGCAGACTAAGGGGAAGGGTACTTCTCGCCATCTGCAGGCACTGGAAGCGAGTGCCGTACAGTCTTTTCAGAGCTCGATTGGGCATCGGATAAGCATATGGCTACGGCGAAATGGTTGGGACAGGTGTGTTAAGCTGGGCTTTTGACACGGGGAGTTTAGGAGGGCTATCTATGTAACGGGAGATCTACAATGTAACAGATTGTGCGCAATGGGTCAGCGGCGCGTTATGAGTCCAGAATGCTTTATCTCATGGTGCTGGTACGAAGAAGACGATAGTGTTTGTATGATGGATTATTTTGGACCTTGTAGATGAGTTTAGTTTACTTGAAACGTCTGTTTTACAGCATCTAGCCGCTTTAGCATAAAGCTTATAGTGATGTATTTGCATATCAAAAAAACCGTATTACCCCTGATACTTGTACTTGTGTAACTGGCAAACGTACTTGGCTGTAGTGACTGGTAATATTATGCAGTAAACTGACGGTTGATTATTTTTACTTACTGGGGTGTTGGTGTAGACAGAGAGATGCCAAGATCTGGCTTCTCAGCTACAGCCTCACTTGTTGGCACATGACAAGATAATTCCAGCAACCTCACCTGTTCGCCACTGCAGCACAATGTATAACTGGTGATCATGGCCTTATAGAGACGCCGGACAAAGCAGGAACCATTTAAGCGCTTGAGTTGCTCGGGGAGAGTTCCGGACAAGGCGGAATAAAAATGGGTGGCCCATGTGCATATACAACGACAGGGGTTTGACACGGGAGAGAGAGCAGGGGTTCGTTTAGTGGATAATAAAGGATGGTGGTTCGTCTTGACTTGACTGCCATCGACGACATCACGAGATGGAAAAGGGAGATGTATGATATGAATCCTTGTATAGTACAGTACAGTGTATCACGGCGTTGGTGTTGAAACAGTTGCGCTAGAATGTCTATCTGCAGCATATTTGTAGAGTGCTGTAATGTTGCAAAAGGCTGGCTACCATGTCCTTGACCGACTGAGCAGTCTGCATGCATATACCTAGCGTCCAGCCCATCGGGATGCGGTGTGACTGTTACTTGCTGTAGTATACTCGAAAGAAAGAGGCTTTGAGAAGCAGCCGGCCGAGATGTTGCTGTCCTCGCCTCACGGCATGAGATGTCACGGATAGGAGACTGATATGCAATGGTCGGAGGAGAGTGAGTGTATCGTATAGAGCCATGTGGTCGTTTCAACGCCCGTGTGCAATACAAGACTTCTCTAATTATCCAAGCCTGGTTTAGAAATTGAGGCCTGCCACTTTTCTACCGTTGGCTCGGCTCACAACGTTCGGGATCCGACAGAACGGTACGGCACGGGACGTGTGGATAATAGAAACGAGGCGAGGGAGACGGGCGAGGAGTGGTCTATACTGGACTATAGGGACTCTTGTCACGTCAGGAGATGATAGGATATACAAGGATAAGGAGGCACGAGAGGATCCTTGTAAGGTAGGGTAAAGAGAGCGTTGATTAGGGGTGAGGCTGGTGATTTAGATGGAACTGTAAGGGAATACTCAATGTGACAGGCTGATATTGGAGCTCAGATGGCACAATGCACCACATCGATGCCCTTGTTGACTAACTTGACGGGGCGTACTAGCTTCTCGTTTCGGTGATGGATAGAGAATATCGATATTACTTGCCTGATAACTGGACAGGCATTGTGTCAGGTGCTGGACTCAGCACAATGCATGACAAGAGCCCTGTAGTTGCTATACATCGGTGAACAGGGCTGTAATATCAGACGAGACTGAATTCTAGAGGCGTGTACGGACACAGTGTATTGTTTCACTGCGTAGTTGTGGATGCTCTGCGAAATCTATCGCTCAAAACTTGTGACAAGCCTTGCTCTATCACCGCATCACAAGCAAACTCTTGTAGATTCTATACCTAACACCCTGAATCTGACCCTGCTGACGCATCACTCCCTCTTCCTCTCCTCCAGGGCTGCAAAAGCCCTGGCAATCTGCTGCCAACTATCGCGTAGCAGGACTAGGCACACCGAGTCAGCACAACCAGTCCCTTCTCCTCTGTAGCCCAGAACTCACCGAGGGGCACGACCGCCCACGGCAGGTTGAAGCCCACGTAATAGACCCAAAAGTACAGCGTCTCTGGGCGACTGTACGCCACGCCATGCACCCTCGACTCGTTCCAGTTGGTCAGGTAGTAGAGGGCGACGCCGTATACATGCGCCGTACACACGATGACCTGCACGACGTGGCGACCGTGCCAGTCTCTGAGGATGCCGGCCACGGTGAGAAGAGAGAGGGGACCCCAGGCGAGCTGTAGAGGCTGTGTAAGACGGTGAAGAGACGGAGAGAGAGGGCTGGCTTACACATGTGATGGTCTCTACGCTGACGGTAAAGATGTCGTGGGTCAAGTAGCGCGAGTCTGAGAGCGTGTATTCTTTCCACAGCTGGGCGAAGAGCGTTGACATGCTGGGGAGTTGATGGCGGTATACAAGATAGTATCCTCACAACTGTCAGCAACTTGGAGCTATATTGACATTGGCGGTCTTGCTCCTACCTTCAAAAGCTACATGCAAGAAACCGCCTGCATTGGGACAGCCTATTAGCTTCATTCAAGCTCTTAACTCTTCAAGTAGATCACAAGTTTTGACTTACACAGGGCAAACCAAGCAGCAGCGAACTGGTCGATTGGCCGTACTGGCTTCTCACTGCGTGTCGTCTGCCAGAGGGCAAATCCAACGACGGCACCGACAATAGCAGCAAAAGTGGTTATCAGCTCTATCACCCCGGTGCTATTGGGGAGATAATCCGGAATAACGGCGTCCTCTGGGAAATACGGATGCCCCAGCCGGGGAGCTGAGGAGTTGATGATGGAGTCAGCCATGGCTCAACGTTGAGACAACCGCAATGCTAAATGAGGGAAATGGAGATTAATGTGAGTGAATTCAACTAAGGTTCCCTTTTGTGAGTGCAGTGTTGGTTTAATTGACTTGTTGAGATGTGAGATATACAGCATACCCAAAAGGAAATACGGCTGGTTCAAGGCTATGGCGGGATAGATGCTTTAATTAAACTCCGTCTATCACGTGATACCCTTGAATACACGCAGTTGTCGTCTGTACATAACATTAACCATGGAATTACTTGGGTTATAAATGTCTATTGGCATGTAATGGCGTGGTCTTGTTTATTGTTCGAGTTTACAAGTCTAAAGTCAGGTCTTGAACTGATTAGGGTGTTGACCCAAGAACTTGGAAGAGCGTACATGATGGGATGGATATACAGGAGAACTGGTATATACATGATGCATAAACGATTACAACAGTACAGATATGAACTAGCTAATAGTACACCTCACCTTTCATGAGAATCCTAGCCGTCCGTAGAAGCTGCGCCGACTCAATCTTACCGTTGCGAATGACAGTACCAATGTCAACTCTCCCACTCGGATGCCCAATGGTAACCGTCTCTTTCGACTTGCCCCCTACAAGATCGGACGCAATCGTCCCTTTCAGCTGAGACGCGGCTCCGAGACACAGCGCCAGAGTCAATGGCACGGCTTTGTGCGCCTGTCCCATCGACAGGGCGAGGCATCTGATATCGACGTCTGACCAGCCGCTGGAGGGAAATAAGAGGACTATCTTGGGGACGCTCTCGATGCTGGGATCGAGACCCATGACACGAGCACCAGCTTGACGTATTTGTTCCAGCTTGGCTTTTAGCTCAGGGTTTGCTTCCACAATAGCTGGTGTGAGAGCCGCATGGTCAGCCAATCCCAAGCTCTCAGTGCTAACAAAGACGCCAGGATTCCCAACATCGACAAGAGATGCTTTGACCTTGAACCCGCCTTGCAGCTCGAGAATATCTACAGAGTTTCCTGTAGGAAGAGCCTTTCCGGTCTTTGCGCCGGCGGGATCGAGGAAGCTCATGACAACCTTTGATCCCGTGCCTGGTACACCATCCATGACATAGTCTCCCTCGTGTGCGTACCGCAAAGGCTCACCGTCGACTCGAAACCGCGAAGCCATGACCTTGTTAGTATTAGTATTGAGAAAGCGCAGAGTCGCCCACTGCGATCCATCGCGATCCTTCTCGACAGCCTCCGACGATACCAAACCACTGTCCCACGCCGCGGGACCAACCAAGGACGACATATTACCGCAGTTGCCGGCCATGTCGAGACTTCCGTCGCGAATTCCAACTTGGACAAAGGTAAAGTCGATATCAACGTCTTTTCGCGAGGGTTCTCCGAGGATGACGATCTTGGAGGTTGATGAGATACCCGAGCCCATGCCGTTGAGCTGTCGCCCAAGAGGGTCGGGTGAGCCCATTGCTGAAGGAAGGACTTTGTGCCATTGGGACTCAGGGGGGAGGTCTTTGCGGTGGATGATGGGGCCGTTTGAGGTTCCGCCGCGGGCGAACCATGCAGGGAAGCTTCGTGATGATGTTGTCACGAGACGGTTGTGATGCGAGAGGGTTGTTGAGGTTGGTGGTGAGATTCTGGCTGATCGGATCAATAAGTGCAAGTGCCGAGACAAGAGCGTGCGAGACGCCATCATTGCAGAATTGTTATGCATGGAATTGAGCCATAACAAGTAATTGGTCATGTATAAGTCAAGTTCATCCGTCGAGGCTGTACGGAGTACCTCCGTATGTATTTGGGCATTGCAGGCATGGTTCGGAGATCCGAGGCAACGGACCGCCCAAGTTCGCTGGGTCTTTAGTGGTTGATGCACTATAATTTCTTCGCGGGAGCCTAACGTTATGCCATCCACAACCTCATCTTTTGACCAAATAACTTATCATAGTAGATTGTTCATTTACTATCAAACTGATTCGATTGGCGCTGTCCTGTTCCCAGCGCGCTTAATAACCAAGTCCAGCTCGACATAAGAAAAGAAAATAGGACAAATAAGTAGCAATTGAAAAACAAATCAACCAGGAAATATATGCCTTTCTCAACACCGTAGACAGACACCACAGCAACAAGAAGAACAACGACAGTCAAACGCAATCTCACTCCCCCTCAGTCCAAAACCTCCTCATGACTCTATCCGCATAATCCTCATCCATCCCCCAGTTCTCAACCGCATCCTCGATCCCCGCCTCCATCCTCCCTACGTACTCATCTCTCGGCACATCCTCCTCTACCCTCAACCCGTCAATGTACACCAACGCCCTCAGCGTCTCGTCCTCATCCTCCTTTGCGCTCGCCCACTTGACGTCCACCTGAAACTTCTGATACGCCCACGGCACGCCCTCGTACCCGTCCAGTCTCTCCTCGTCCTCGGGGGGCACGAGGTACAGCAGCCCGTATACGCCGTCTTCCTCATCCCTGGCCTTCTCCTTGCCCTTCTCCTTGCCCTTGCCCTTTGGGGTGAGTTGCCGATTGTCTTCAGCGTCGGGCGTGTTGTCGTCGTCGTCCGAGTCGTCCGAGTCAATGGGGAGTTGCACCACGTTTGCAAAGCCGCGGGCGTTGATGATCCATTTCCAGCCCTTGAGATGGGCCAGACCGACAGGTGTAGAGTGTGGACAGCGCTGGCGCATCTGCTCCGTCGAGAGGTTTGATCCGTAGGCAAAGTAGAGCACCTCTGAGAGGTTCTCCTGCATTATGGTCATGGTGCTGTCCTGTGACGGCTGGCTGTCGCTCTGGGAGCTCATGGTTATGGCTCAGACGGTTTATACAAGGTGTATGTATATATAGCTGTCAGTGATGGTGTCAGTTACATACTGTAGCTAGCTATGCGCTGAGCGGCGTGGAGCGTGGCCATGGTTAACCTACTAACTATAGCAGTGACGGAGTGACTGTTTCTGTTCGGCGTAGACTCACAAGTCGGCGTGAGCTTAGGAACATGTCGACGTGAATTCCCGTCGCTCATGGTCTGTATTATGAATGGTTAGCAACCAAGGTAGAGAGAGTGCTAGTGGGCGGCCTGATGGGACGCATCAAGGCAATGGGACTTTGAGCTACCTGCAGACAGGAGCATGTGGATTGTCGAATAGGCAGCAAGGCGCTCAAGCCTCGCTCGCTCCGCCTCAACCCACCTCGAGATAGGTAGGTTGGTAGGTAGAGTGTAGAGTGTAGATACACTTTGAAATCACCTGCGCTCAAAGAAAAGAAAAAAAGGAACTTTGGTATTACCCCCTGTCTCGTGAGGATTATTTGTCTTGCCTTGCCTTGCCTTGCCTTGCCTTGTCTTGTCTCGTCTCGTCTCGTCTCTGTTTGCTCATATTACTAACCTAGCCTCCTCGTCTACCAAACTCCTAATCCCATGTCTACCGAGAAAATGCTGCCGGCCCTCCCATTCCCCCCAATGCAATCCCTCTAGGTAAGGTAAATTAAACATAGCGAACGTGGTATCGCAAATCAATCATCAGGCATAGTCTTCCCTGCATATTACACATTCTGCTTCTCTCACCTCGCCCCCCTAAACAGTTTACCGCCTCTCATCCGCTCTTCAAATACATCTTCCGACTCCCCAGCCCTTACTCCCCAGCCCTGTGGTTTCCATATCCCATCAAGTAGTGGCGTTGAGCACGTCGTGATTCGTTCGGCTTTGGACCCCAAAGTAGCCTGATAACCCCGGCCGTATCACATCACAGTTAAGTGATGGGGATCAGGAAGGGGCTGAGTATCAGCTGGTCCGCGCTGGGGCGTAGGTTGTGGTCGATTTCAAACGTTTGCGCGAGGAACTCTTTGGCTGCCTCGCTTGCGTGCTCAGGGATCGTGGGAGCCGCCTTTCCGCCCCCAATCTTGAAGATGGCCTGCAGCTGGCTGCAATCAGGGAACGGGTGGCTGCCAGTCATCATCTCCACCACCAAACATCCAAGCGACCAGATATCTGCCTTGCGAGTGTACGATGTCTGCTTCACTACCTCAGGAGCCATCCAGAAGACGGATCCTTGTAGCGAAGGACGATGTTTGTTGTTGTTTGCGCCATTCAGAATGTTGGAGGCCTCCAACTTCTTAGAAATACCAAAATCGGAAATCTTGATAGTTCCCTTGTTATCCACCAAGATGTTGGCGCCCTTGATGTCGCGATGAATAATGTCTCGGTTGTGCAGGTATGAGAGACCGGTCAAGATTTGGCGCACAAAACTGCGCACCAGCGGCTCTGGGAGCGCACCATACGAGTTGAGTATCGTCTGGACTGAACCACCAGGCACATACTCGAGGAAAATGTTGAGATACTCAGCTGACGAACTGCAGCCGAGATACTGCACGATATTAGGATGTCGAAGATCGCGAAGAAGGCTTATTTCTCGCTTGAGCGCCTCAATCATGCCCTTCTTGCGGGTATCGCCTTGGCTGTTGGCTCCTGGGGCAGGTGTCTCAACCTGCTTCACGGCAAGAAGCTCGCCCGTAACGGCATGCAGAGCCAGGTACACAGAGCCAAATGATCCTTGTCCGATGAGCGCACCCTTCATCCACTTGTCGTCGCCCCATGACTCTCCGGCCAGGAAGCTTTGCAGTTCCTCATCTACATCGTCGCCGTCGTTGGTCAAGGCTTGACGAAGCTCCTGGAATGATCCGGAGCCTGTTGAGTTGTCGCCATCGTAGTAGCTTGTGGCTGTGGTGTTGCCTTCAGGGTCGGTAACACTCAGCGCGGCAGAGTCAGAGCCGCTCTCAGTGAATGAGACGTACGACTTGCGGTTAGGCTCAAGAGAAGACTCCTCCTGAAGTGTGTCAAGCACCGATGAGGTGACCGAATCGCGGTTGTACGCATTCTGCGGGACCCGAATGTGTGAGTCGCGCGTCCTCACCTTGGCAAGTTGTGAGTTGGCATTGAGCCATGAGTCAGCAATAGTCGGGATAGGGGGCGCATCCTGAATACTAGAAGCAAAGCTGAGGCTGCTAGCCACGCTGAGCCGGCTGTTGACCTTGCTCAAGCGAGTTGACCGTCGCATAGAAAGTCGGGCTGTACGGTCGATGTCTTCTCTGGTGTGATCAGGGAAGTACGATGTAAGATCGGACGCGATTAACTCGCTGGGGGGTCGAAGCCCGCCGAACTGTCGAAGCGCTCCTAC
Source organism: Fusarium continuum (assembly GCA_013184455.1). Taxonomy (NCBI): domain Eukaryota; kingdom Fungi; phylum Ascomycota; class Sordariomycetes; order Hypocreales; family Nectriaceae; genus Fusarium; species Fusarium continuum. The sequence goes on along the minus strand of JABCKB010000556.1, from coordinate 55,000 downwards.
ACGTCGAGCTGGCCGTGATTCTGCTTCTGAGGGGGGACGCTCGAGGTCCTTGGCTGCGTTGTGTAGATTTCGCTCGCGGTCCTGGTAGGAAATAGGGGACAACGGGGACTGAAGCTGGTCGTTCCACTTCTCCCCAAGCATCTTCTGAACCTTGAGTTGACTTCGCTTGTCCACCGTCTCGAGCGCTCGGGCATGTTTCTGCTGTTCCTCCTCCAGAGCAATGGCCGCGGCGCGCTGTAATTCTGCCTCGCCTGGTTCTCCTGCTGGGACTCTCCGCAGTATCAGTCGGTTCCGCTCCGGGCGTCGCTGATCCTTGATGATGCGCCAGAGTTCCGTGTCGCCCAGTCGTCGACATTGGCCTGGATCGGGGTCAATACCGGCTAAAACCCAGAAGCAGTAATTTCTTTCGTGATCCTCGCGCAGGGCAAATTTTCGAAGAGTGACTCGCATAACCTCCTCGCAAGTGTTGCACGCGGAAATCTTGACAACCTTCGTAACGCCGCCAGTCGAAATAACGCGGATAACTTCTTGACCCTGTGGTAAGGCAGCCATCAGTGAACCGTCCATACTGGAGTTGTTCCTGGTATGGGTCGTTACCAGACGGTTTGCCGGAAGATCCGGGTTGGCAGTCATGATCCTTTGTCCTTGAGCATTCACAGGACTGGTGACATATGGTTTCCCTCTGGCCCGCAAAGTCCGCAGATCGGTGCCAGGCAGAGGGGAGTTGGGCCTCGAGGAACTCTTGCCATTGTCTAGAGCACCATGCAAGTCCATCTGCCTGGAAAACCGCTTGTTAGATGATGATGATGTAGGGCCGCCTCGTGATGTGTGTAGTCGTGGGGAGTCGTTGGGTGCAGTGATGTGAATATCGAGTCCGCCGAATGAATCCTAGAAAGGCACGGTCAGTCTGGGCTTGGGATATCTGATAGCCACTGGTATAGCCTACCCGATTTCTCTTCTTCTCGTTGGCGTAGGCCTTGGTCCTCAATTTCTTGATGCTGAGGAAAAGGCGGACGCGGTCGCCGACCTTCTCAACGCCGATTTCTTTGAGCACGTCCTTGTCCATTTCCAAGAGGTTCTCGCCATTGATGTGATTCTTTCGAAATATCTTTTCATACTCGCCGCACTTTACAGTCCGCAGGTATTCGCACACCTGATCTTCGTTCCAGTTCTTAACGGATTCGGCGGGATCGCTTTCGTTGAATTCAGACTCTGTCGGACTGCCGCCGTAAGCACCTGAAGAGGGCATGGTTGGAGCTCTTCGAGGCGGGGCCATTGTGGGCTGCGAAGGAACGGGGGTGAGAGAGGAAGCACCCAAGCCAGTGGGGAATGACGATTTCGAAGCGAGCATAGCCATCCTGAAAGGGCGGCCGACCTCACGATCAACTGCCGATGGTGATCAAAGGTGTTTGTGAGACGTAGGGTTTGCGGGGAGGTTGAAGTTGCTGTTCGTCGCCAAACGGCGGTGCCTGAGACACCAAATCGAGGTGGGATACCCAGGCCCAGCTGAGTCGATTGATGGTCGCTCACGGTGAATGGAGTGCGTGCTGCGCGGGAGCGAAACGGCGGACAGGTAGAGGTTAGAGTAGGAAGATACCCTATATTATTAGTAACGCGAAGATAAACAAGCCAAAACTGCGATCAACGCGGGGCACTTCACATAGAAGTGACGAAGGATATAGAGAGGCCAGGCAAAGCTGAGGCGAGGTGAGGTTTGCAAGAGGAAAAAGTGACGATGGGCGGACAATGGAATACAGAGTATTAGCCAGAGAGCCCGGGCCTGAGGGGGGGATGGGACGGTTTGGCAGCCCGGGTACAGGGGAATCAAGAGCGCAGGGGGGGGACTGGCGGTGGTGGCGGCGGAGGTACTACCACGACAGCGGGTACTTCTCTAATGCGCGTCTAGAGCGAGCGCAAAGCAGCAGCAGACAAGTATCAACTAGACATGCAGGTACCTTCCAGACGGCGAGGTGAAGTGGTGCTTCATTTATTAGCCTGGTTCAGGTTAGGCGGGCTTGGCCAGCTCTGAAGCGTCGATTGGGTCACCGCAGAGCCCCTGTAGCAATAATCACGCTGGAAATCTGAAGCTCACGAATCAATAGACGCCCGCTGGTTGAATGAGTCCCGAAATGATTGTTAATGCGATGATGAGAAGCTGCCCTATGCTATCTCACTTATGCCATGGATGCTATGCGAACAGGGAACAATTGATGACAACTCCACTATACACTCAACGCAAGAGGTAAACAACCTGACAAGAAGCGATCCCCAGACCCAAAACAGAAAGGAAGCGACAGAATGCAGAGGAATGGACCCTTGCTAAGCGATCTGATCGCGGCGTTGCAGAGTTGCAGAGTGAGAGAGTTCCACATGCCATGCTGATCGTGACGAAAAGAACAAGGGCAGAGCTTTCTGAATGACGTCTGGGATCTGCTCCCTTTTTTCCCTTCTTTTTTCCCCGTGAAACATAGGATATGGAATTCTTGTTGTAGGTCATGCACAAGAGATGAAGCTGGGGCTCTCTGCTGACGTGCGAGTTTCAAATCGCTTCTGTCGTCTCCGCCCACGAAACACGGTCAAGTTGATCTCCAAAGATAGATAGATACGACGATACATGATCAACCGGAAACACAGGTTCATTAGCGCCATGACGGAAAAGCATCGTCACTCTGAAACTGAAGCACAAAGACGGGTGTGGGCGGCGGGCAGCGACAGGTGTACTGCAGTCTATATGCCTGGAGTATTCGCTACAGCACTCATCAGTGTCACCACCTCACCTCACAGGCCCATCACCACCACCAAAGGCACAGCTGCAGCTCGGGCCATGCTGATTCGTGGAGTGTCGGAGCATGAAACAAGTGAGCCTAGACCCTGGATGCTGGGATCGGGGGGCGGCTGCAAATCTCACTGATAGGTCAGAGGCAGGTCCTTGATGAAACAGACCGCGTTTCGACCGGGGCCACTCGGATGACGCCGTCCGAGTTAATAAAAAGAGCGCATCGCATCCTCCTCCTCAGGAATGAATGTGTGAAGAGTACGGAGTACAGAGTATGTAATGATCATGTGCTTGCTCAGATGGCTCATTTGAAAACAGGGAGTTGCTATGATCTTCTTCAACGCTTCGAGAATAGAAAAGGAATCTACAGAATTGTAGTACCGAAATCAATATGAGTCCACCTAATACTGTACGTGCACGAGGCAGTGTGAGTGGGCTGGACTAAATCATTGCTTTACAATAATAGGGAAGGTAAATATTTAGGTTTCAGAAGCTGATAGGTCTGTCCTCTCGGCTTTCTGGTCTTTGTTTATCAATGGAACTTCTAATTTCGGCACTGAATCTGTTTGTTTGCTTTGTGTTGTGCTATGTTTATTACCGTTCATGCCGAGTCTCTATTAGTGGCAGTATGCGCTGTGTCGTTGATGCCCTCTGCTGAATCTAGATGTCTACTACCATTTCACATCGGTTAAAGAGAAATACTACGCACTGGGTGAGCTGCCTCGTCGAAAAATGCCTCGATATCCGTATTTGCTTCACTGGTTGGACAGTGGGCGACTAGGGGTTATGATCAATGGTCTATTAAACCAAACGATGCATGACGTTGTCCCCTGATATACCAATGATGCAGTAGAGGCAGCTCTATGCATCAAGTCCAACGCATGCACCGGAATTAATATAATGCTGTGTATGTATATGGAAAGATATTGGCACTGATCGCTCTCTGGCTGCTTCGATTTGTTTATCATGTTAATGCCCAGCCAGTATTAATATTACGTTTACATCCGTCGCGTCCCCATCGTTCAGCCAAGTCGATGGCAGTCTGACCTTGAGTCCTCCTATCGGATGTTTAAGAGTAGGTAGTGCGAGTAGGATTTATAAAGTCGCCGTACAATTGCTCTTGGTTGTCACATGCCCTCGCCCTCGACCGGCGATGGCTTGACTGCTCGTCGTATGTTTTTTTACTTGCCTTCTCCGAGCGCCAAGAGTTAGCACGCTGCTTCAAATTGGAAGATATTGTTTGCTATCCAGGGCCGCAGGAATTCTCACCTTGGCCAAATCATTTATCAAAACCTTCGTGATATGAAAACATCGCCACCAACTCCTTCACGTCCTCTAGGACCTCCAAGGTTTGAATGCCACCAGGAGGCGCGTAGGCATAACCTCCCTCAGTCGCCTACCAGGGGTGTTCGAGGTAATTCCAACGGCCCTTGAGAACCGCCACATGCACGCAGCAGGCATGACGATGGCGCCAGAGGGTACCATGCCGTCGAACTCGCGGGATGTTGGCAAAGCAGCCGCTTGAGCCGGAGGAGAGCAAAGGCCGAAACCAGACGCATAGACGCTCATCGCATTCGATTTCGAAGATTCCTGGGACAACAAGATCGTCAGGTAATGGGGAAGTCGAGGGCCACGATATAAAGCAGCGACCTGATCAGCGCGTTCTTCGAACACCTCTGGCCTTGAGGCGTTTGCGGTTGTGGTGGCAGATTGTGTTGCAGTAGCCATTCTAGCGCTTTTGAAGGCTTCAAGGTGTGCGATAGAAAAGAAGCTGGTATTGACGTGAGGGTCTATTTGTCGCGCGAGATGAACTATTGCATTATAATTGTCGACCATGTGGTTATAATTGCCTCTACAAAGGACTTTATTCATCAGTGCGACCTACCTCTAACACGATGAAGCTTGTAGTTCAAGTGCTGCTGCAAGAATGACACGACCAGGCGCCAACAGCGGCCCAGAGCTGACAAGTTGAGCAACAAAAATATAATAGCACATATAGTTGAGAGACTCTACAAATACTATAGTTACCGTTAGTGCATTGGTGTATTAGTGGTTGGGTCTGCCCGGTGTTCGGGGCTTCGCAATCACGAGATTGAAAGCTTCTAGCCTCATTGCTTAGCCACGTCAAGCCAATCCGCCTTATCCTCGTCTTCTTGACGCGATCCTTCAGCTCTCCGCCGCCAGACCTTATCCAGGACGCCAAGTAAAGCCTCAGCATTTCATAACTTGCGCTACTTGATCATTTTGCAGAGTTTCTCTCGGACAGTCTCCATCTCTGTTGTCTCATGTACCTCCCCTCTAGCCATGAATAGGGGGAAAGCAGAGTGCATTCTACAAGACACCCCCCCGACACTTGCCGGTTAGTTTGCAGATGGATTCTACACAAGCCTTCAGCTTAGCCTTCAAGATGTCTGAATAGCCGTTAAAGTGAAGAACGAAGGTTCGGTAGAGATGAGTGAGGGCAGCATTACGATAGGCTTCTCCGAGTAATGGCAGCCGCAAGCCATCTTGGCCACAAGAGCATACCCCGTTCTGAACTTCAAATACAATAAGTCGAGAGTGTTCAGCGAAGCCACGGCCGCCTATCTGCATTGGCGAAGTCGGCATCAGTACGCTAGTCTCAGAAATGAGAAGAAGGAGGTTCGCGAGGCAAATCCAATGTATGGATTCGCGAGCTGTTCATCCTCTGAGTCCCAGTAGAAGCCCTTGGTAGGTGGACGACGGTCCATCGAAACGTTCATCATAATATCATGATCGGCGAAATTGCGAAGAGGCAACCTCCCTGAAGTTGAGCCAAAGCGTGCCGACGGTGCCGCAGCGACTCCGTTCTGAACTTTTCTTTGCGCAGCGCCAGATGAGAGGAAGCCTATGCTGAGACAGCATATATCAAGGCAAGGCATTAATAGGCTATTAGAAGGACGACTTTGTAGAGTGAGCCAAGGTACTTGTCTCGTCTCAAGTATACGTACCAGAAATAAACAATTGTTTTCCAGAATTGTTATACGTAGAAATATAAGTGTTGCGGTTTAGTAACGCAAAATGACTTGTTTACTTCTAACCAGGCTCTCCGTATTCGAATCACATGTGTCTAGCGATAGGCCATGGGGTTGGCATCGCTGCGTGACCTTACTGGGCTGCTGATCTATATTCGTAGTTCTCGCAACTTTTGTGTCGGTAATTGCAAAGCATTCTGTCACCAGTGCTGATGATGGTTGCACTCAACGAAGGGGGGGGTTTGCGCTTGCAGACTAGATTGGGAGGGACGCAAGCAGTGACCGCAAACAGGGTAGATCTGATCGCACTTCTTCTTAGCGTAGGTCAGCACAGAGACATCAACTGATTCTTGAAGTTCCTGGCATACCTCTGACGACATGTCATACATTCACACTTCTGTCGAGTATAGCCCCCTTTCCGGGTTGTCCCCGAGGGTAGAGTTCTTCGTGATTCTTCCATTGAACTCAAGAGCAAATTAATGTCAGTGGAGAGTTCTGTCGGTTCGGATTGATTCTGGCCTGAGCGCTATAAGTGGCGGCGATATGAACATGAAATTTGACAGATGAAGGATGAAGGGTGAAGGATGAAAGATGAGCGTTTCGGGTTCGTTCCTGTGATAAGGTTCCTCATGCACAGCGTTGTCGACGGCATAGGTGAACTCCAAAACAGCAATGCGGGGTATGCGGGGTATCAGTATCCTGGGGTAGATCATCATGAAAGGCCACTAAGTGCATGCATCATCAGCCAAACAACCAAGGTGTAAGATAACACAATTTATGATCAAGACCTTTTTCATATCTGATTGGATAAGAGTCTCTTATTGTGTAGAATTAAATGGTACTTCGATTTCCTAGTCCCAATCTCCAAAAAGGCACACAGTATAGACAGACATGAGGGTACTGAAATATAGGTCGGTTCACAGGTGCAGTAGCTTGTGCAGGAAAGTAAAAAAGTCATTTGCTCTATGACCACCAACAATTTTTTCTGGAGCATGGTAGCTTTAGAGCCGCGCTCCTTGGGCGTCGACGACCTCGGAAATTGCAGTATGGATCGCTTCCTTGAGAATCCCAACCATGCGCTCCAACTCAGACTCGGTCACCACGTATGGTGGGGACATTATGACATGATCGACATGGACATCCCCTGTCTCTCCCAAATTTCCGAGGATGTTCAAGCCCAATTCGAGAGCCTTGTCTACAATCTTGTGACAAAGCCTCATGCTGGCTGGGAAGGGTGTTTTGGTGCGACGATCCTGGACAAATTCAACGGCCCAGAAGAGACCACGCCCACGAATGTCACCAACAAAATTCAAGGTTCCGATTTGTCTTTTGAGTAGGCCTTCCAGCACTTTACCCATTTCTTGAACGTTAGTTAGGAGATCCTCTTCTCGAATGATCCGCTGAACCTCAAGAGCCGCAGCGCAAGCCACTGGATGAGCCTGCCAAAACCGAGTCAGTTTATCCCAAGCTGCTGAAAAGTACATCAAACATACCTGGAATGTGTGGCCATGAGCCAGTACCCCTGACCCATCGGCAAGAGCGTTGAAAACCTTTTTACGGAGCAATACACCGGACAATGGGATGAAGCCTCCACCAAGAGCTTTACCAACAGTCTGAATGTCAGGGCCTGAGATGCCTTCTTGCTCCCAAGCGTGCATAGTCCCAGTTTTACCCATGCCACACATAATCTTAACCGAGTTAGCCAGTATACTTTCTTTGTATAGCTAAGTATAGTGACTTGCCTCGTCCAATATCAGCAGAATATCGTATCTGTCGCAAGTCTCTCGAACAGCCTTAAAATATTCAGGTACGGCAGGAACACAGCCCAGGGTGGTTCCACTGACCGTCTCGGCCACAAACGCAGAAACATTCTCAGGGCCAACGCGAAGGATCTCAGCCTCTAGTTGATCCGCAAGCCGTCTGACGTAGGCTCCGTCGGACTCGTTTCCTTTGAGTCGATAAGAAAAGCAGGGGTCGACAAAGCTGACATTTTGCGATAGCCAGTCTCGATACATGGCCCGGCGCGAGCTGTGACCAGAAACACAGAGTGCCCCAATCGTATTGCCGTGATAACTCTGCTTTCGAGCAATGAAGTGGTTCTTCTGAGGCATTCCACGCTCATGCCAGTACTGCGTTGCGAGCTTGATGGCGGCATCTGTGGCCTCGCTGCCGGAGTTGACGAAGATGGCTTTGGACAGCCCACCTGGTTGCCCCCGTAGAAGCATTGATGCAAGCTCTTCAGTCGCATCGCAAGTGAACCGTGCGCCAGAATAGAGATAAGCAAGCTGGGTCATCAGGTTCGTCACTGCCTGCGCAACTTCAGGGCGTCCAAAGCCGAGACATGATACGGCCGGTCCGGCTGAAGCATCAAGAACCTCACGGCCAGACTCGAGGAAGAGAGAGACGCCCGAAGCAGAAACGACCTTTTCGGGTCGGTGCGTGAAGGCACGATGAAGGATATTGGAGTTGGAGACAAAAGGGTGGGCCATCTTGAATAGTTGCTATTTCTCTTTGCTGCTTGATGCCAGGACTAGAAGTGCTGGGGGTGCAAGATATACCTATCATACCGTCATAGTTTTCTTGTTAACCGCCTGGAGATCTATGAAGATCAAACACTCCGGCAGTCAGCCTGCGAACCAATCCCGTAATAACCATCCGGGAAGCCATCCCTCATGAAACCCCGCCATTAGCGCCGGGTCGAATTGATAGCGGCGCCAACAGCGTGGGAAGGCGCAGACAGCTAATCAACAAGGTTTCCCCACACTTCCCCGCATTGCAAGCCCTGGTAATGGCCTCCAGGGGGGTTAATTAATCCCGTGTAAATAAATTAAAGATTTGATAGCCGTGATAGAGATAAGACAAGAGTTACTTTCTAACATCGGCTTGGGATGTACTAACTAGAGTGAATGCAGTTTATTAATGTATTATATTATCCAAGCACTCTAGTTTGTCTAACATTCTCTAGCTGCGTTCCCTTGGAGTATGACTAGAAGCGGTATCTAGGCACATTTTGTAAAGAAGATAAAATGCAGCGCTGAGTACTCTTACTTTGTCCACTTCAATCAACCATCCTTCCTTGTCCAACATTTTCTTCAAAACGACTTTATTAGCTTATTTTCAATATCCTGGAAATGTCGGAAGCCATCTCGGCGAGGTCGGGACGATCCGAAACGACACCTCTGATCCCAATCGAAATGTAGAAACACCACGAGGCTTCAAGCCTCGCCACTCCCAGATGATTGCAGTCTGGATCACTATCATCTATGATTTCAATATGCTTCTCAACTTTATTCCCGTTGGGTTTATTGAAAAGTACAAATTCTGTAGCGCCAGTATGAAAGTGCTCTTGATTCTTGGCCTGGTGTTCCTCTCTGTCGTTTTGTTCTTTGGAGGCGGTCCAAATAAGGATGCCCTACGCTTTCTATATTAGAGAAATCCTAGTCCATTGAAGACCTATTTCAAAGATGGAGACTCCAGATGCCTTATTGCACTTCTTCAGTCATTGCATTGGCTCCTGAGCAACTCATCGTAACTGCCGGTGAGATGCAGTCGCCTCGCCACACCCTCACTCAAGCCTCTCGGCGATATTTTTAGCGGATTATTGTTCTTTTCATGCCCAGCTTGCTTGGGATCGAAGTTGTATGCGCATCAAGAGACCCAAGTCTTATTGTATCCGGGACAGCAAGCCCTCCTTTTGTCATTGCCATCCGAACCGCTGGAATCCCAATGCCATGATCTTATTTCCCAGCAATCGCAGCCGGCAGCGCTTTTGGTCATTCTGCATCACGAAGTCTTTATTCGTTAGCTAAGGCCGGAAATGCTCCTGCGATATTAAAGGGATGCATTCGCTACGGCCTCCCATATTGTTCTGTTGCAAAACCACCTGTCTCGGGGCTTGCCCTATCTCAGCCTCTCAAGTGGCAGTTTGGCTGTCCTCAATTGGCTTACTAACGTCGCCAATGCATCTGAATATATCAGCTGGACCTGTTGCGGCATCACCCACGTCAGATACTGCAACACCATTAAATGACCCATCATAAACTAGAATCCCGTACCACTCTCGACTGCAGCCATGGGGCATGAATTTTGGCATCCTTAGTTCTGTCATTCTTTCGCTCATCAATAGATTCGCCTTTTTTTCCTTCTTTCATCCGAGTGGTCTATAGGCACCTTTGTCACTGCATGCATTGGAATTCCTGCGTTTTCTCCTCACATTTTTGGCAATCGCATTTATCATTGGGCAGACAAATGGGCGAAAAACCCCGGAGATAGGTAAGGTATTGACAAGTATAAAGGAATGACTGAGAATTCGATATGATGGAATCAACTATGCAAAGAAACCTTTAGCAACAGTGACAGTTAGTCAATCCTACTAGTGACAGTATATTCTCCTCCTTTTATTTTTATTTATCACAATTTTTTTTCTCTTACCTATATGATTTAGTCTTTTGAATTTCAAGTCCGGGGTGGTTTTCTGTTCCTCCACAGGATGCGAGAAAGGTGTACAAATATTAGTCGATTCGGCTCATGAGTCTAATTGAGTTGCAATTAGTAGCCGTCTTCTCGACCTCGATAATGCGTTTCAGAAAACCCCGGTCAACAAAAGGCATCAACAACCCTGCTTGAAGGAATTCACAAGAGAAACTAAACTGCCCTAATCAGTCTCAAGTTTAGATAACCTCCAAGAACCTTACTTCTTACTCTTTCGAATCGAAGATGGTGGAGTCCTTCCTAGCTTTTCAGATTCTTGAATCAATAAATCTCTATTATAGTCGTAATTCTGGCACATCTTGGGTTTGTTAGGGGAAGGTTTAGAGGCTAGATTTTTCGGCGCAAGAATAAAACACAGGGCTTCCACTTATCCAACCGCCTTAGTTCACTCATTCTCAGTCAATATTGCAGAGCTAAAAGTAGATGATCGAACCACTAAAGAGTCGATAACCTCTAATTGTATATAACACGCCTAATCATTAGAGCTATTGCGGGTTTGGGTTAGGAATGGTGCTCTGATACGATGAGAACGTAGGATAAAGCCGGTGGAGATCCGATCTAATCGGCCCAGCGATCTCGGCTTCCGCCCTAGCAGTACGGAGCAGATTCTTTGGGTTAATTACCAGATCCTTCTCAACTCCTCTGTACTCTCATCTCATCAACCACCTCGAAGCAGATGCTTGGCCTTTGAGTTTTCACGCAACTCCAAGGTTGACTACATGATAGTCTACCTGCAGGAGCTTGCAATCTTGTTTTCCTGATTGGACCAAGTTCCCATCCTTTCCCTCGTCAACCGATCTCGCAGTGGCCCCGGGAACCCCGCATGAGCCAGGCAGTGGAGTAGTTCACTATCTTGAATTCTGCAACCGCCCGCCTAGAAGCTGTTAGTGCCATACAGCGCTGCGACTTTTCATCCCACAACTCAAAGAAATCAATTACTCCCCCCACGATCACGACATCGCCAGCGTCTTCTGCAGTGCACAATTAGGTCCAATCCGAGCACGAGCTGCTATTAAAGGTGCCCCCTTGAGGAACATTGGACGATATCCTGTGCGGGAACCTTGACGATCGTGCCAATTGACTCCATCCAACACCAACTATATTACATCTTGGTGTCTGCCACGCTCTCATTTAGCACGACTGTACAGTGGCACACACCAGTCACCTGGTATATGTACCAATACAGTCTTCATCAAGTCTAGGGCTGCAAGCGCATCCACAAGCGTGTCAAAATTTGTCGCTTCCCTCAACTTGACCTGTATCAACAACCTCAGCCGAATTCGGCTACACCGATCACATTCAAGGCATCATGTCTAGCCTACGCAAACCTGTTGTCAGCTTCCTCGGCCCAGCAGCCTCCTACTCCCATCAGGTAAAGTTCATCCCACGGTTGCCCCCTTCATGGCGAGTCGCATGACACTAGTCTGGACTGACCTGGCTGTGTAGGCTGTTCGTCAGGCCTTTTCTGAGTCCACCTGGGAATTCTACCCTGCGGTCACTATAGACGGTAGGTAATTGGCAACACGTCGCAGTCGGGCAGTCTGTCGCTGATCTTTCCCCGGCATAGACGTCTTTGATCAAGTCCAGGACGGCCAGGTACAAGCTGGTGTTGTGCCCTTTGAGAACTCCACAAATGGCTCCGTAGTCTTCACCCTGGATAACCTGGCTGACAGAGCCAATCGCTACCCGGACGTTACTGTTGACGGCGAGACATACGTGGACGTCCACCATTGTCTTGTCGGTCACAAGAGTACCGCACCAGCTGGCGAAGACACAGCTGAGGGATCTGGCACTTGCACGCCCACAGCCACAGACCCATCACCTTCAAAGCCGCGGTCCAGACCCTTGGTCAGTCTCAAGCATATTCAGCGGTTGTACTCGCACCCACAGGCATTCGGCCAGTGTACAGCTTTCATCTCCACCTATCTCAAGGGTGTCGAAATTTTCGAGGTGAGTTCGACAAGCAAGGCGGCTGAGATTGTAAGTAAGGACACCACGGGTACCTGGGCTGCCATCTCCAGCGAGCTCGCCGCTGGAATCCATGGTCTCGATTTTCTGGGTAAATCAATTGAAGATCGAGAGGATAACACCACTCGTTTCTTGGTGATTGGCACCAACGCTGCGGGCCCCAAAGCCTTGGAAAAAACTAAACAAGCCGTGGCTAAAAAAGGAAGCAAATCACTCGTCACCTTTACAGTACCTCACAAATCACCTGGAGCTTTGGCGGATGCGCTCAGCTGCTTCCGCGACTTTAACCTCAACTTGACCAGCATCAACAGTCGACCAAGCCTTGTGCAGCCCTTCCAATACATTTTTTTCATCGAATTCGAGGGTCACAAGCACGACGATCCGGAAGGGCGAGTTAATGGTGCGCTGGAAAAGATTAGTCGCGTGGCCGAGAGTTGGAGGTGGCTCGGAAGCTGGGAAAGACACAGATAACTTTTGTCAACAACAAGCTGAATGATTCTCACATTCTCTCTGCGACCTTGATGTATCCACTCTAGCAACTATCGTTGTCTGCTGCATACCCGCGATGCAAGGGCATCATGGCAAGTCAACGCGAACTCCCCGTTCGAACCAAAACAGTACAGCAGCTCTAGAAGCTTTGAGGAACTCCCCGCGAGTCAGTGGGGCTGGCCATTGCGTGCTCTCTGATGTTGCCCTGACAGGTGCTTTGGCAGGGCTTCTGGCAGGCAGTGAAATAAGGGCGCATTGAGGATCTCCTACCTTGCTGCACCATCATCGGGCCGTCCCACGTTGGAACATGGAAAATATTTGTAAAAACGGAATACCAGTCACTTATCAGCTTCTGCACCACACCCCAAACCCACGTCTTCACAGGGCCACTACTACGGTGCCGCCTCTGCCAAGAGCTACAGTGCCCACGGAGACGAGACCTGATCCCCCACTACCCGGACTACGCGAACCTGTTGGCATTGCCGGGTTTACGCTATCAAAACCCGTTCAGGCACTTGCAAGGACACAAGTCACAGCAACGGACGAATAGGTACTGTACAGACCTTTTTGGGGCGGGTGGGATTGGCTTGGATCGGGCTGGACCAAAGCGCGTGGGGTCACCCGGAGGCATTGACCCTTCAAAATGCTTTCAAAAGTGGTTGAGGACAGGGATGAGAGACCGAGGGCCCGACAGAACCTGGTGGGATTGTTGTGGGATGGGCGTAAAAGGAGTCAATGAGAGGCGAGAAAATTCGGCAAACTGAGAGGCACATCTCCCTCTAGTTGCTGCAGCGGAGACCACTATCGACTAGCATGACGTACACGCCGTATGGGCAACACCCCGAGAGAGACCACTAAGGGTCAGCCGTGGGCCACACGCCCAGGATCGAGGTGGGAGGGTCTAGCCAACTTGGTCGATAGCCTACGGACCATCGCTTCAACGTTAAAAATCGGGCGATGGTCCGGAAGCTCGCCAGCAAACTCTGTGAGTACACTGGCCGACCCGAATACCTTTTAACTGCTTGAGCTGCTGCTTCAGGGTCTGCGAGATTTCCTCTTCTTCTCATCCCTCTCTCTTCTCTTCCAACTTGATGTTGAAGCCACAACACTTATCTGCCATATCTCCCTTTTCTTCCTGGTTCTTTCACCCAAAATGGCGCCCCGCCCAATCTTTACTGCCACGCACCCACGTGCATGCTCTACAGCCTTTGAGCGGGTATGTTGAGCTTCTGAAACCTCATTTTCATGCTGTCTGCTTGTCGTTGACTTGCGGGCATGAATGTAACTCTATTGATTCCAATGCTGACTGTGCCTGACAGGTCTTCATGGCTCGCCGCGATATCCTAGAGAGCGTTCACGAACCTTTTGGAGATGCCTTCTACTATGGTCCTGATATCCTCAGCGATCGCTTCAGAAATGATGCTGTCACTCGTGAACAGAGCGGTTTTGCTCAAAAGACCTACAAAGACGTCCTTGACGAGGTCATGGATGCGGGCAAAGATGTTAGTGCAATCCCCCCTCCCTCCCCTACCCTCCTCTACCCTCCTCATGTTCATGCGATCGTCCGAACTCCCCGAACTCCCCGTCACTCCCCGCCCTCTTGAATGAGGGGAACAACATGCCAGGCAAGAAGCATGTGCCGCAGCCTAGATTTTCTTGTACAACACACACTTGGGTGGCATATCATGATCCTGATCATGCAACCAATGTCACATGTCATATCCTTATCGCAACCCAAACCCCTGTCTCATTGGCGTGCACCACGTTATGAGAGACTCATTAATTGATGCATTAACTTATACTTACTCATTCCTTCAGGGCAAGCGAATCTTCATCAAGGACATGGCCTACTACCTCATGACCCCGGACGACAAGCCAACCAAGGTTGCACCGTCCTTGGGCGAGGAAGAGCCTGGCAACCCAACAGTGTTGCCACTAGAGGTCCTGAAGCAATTCCAGTTCACCTTCCTCATCCGCCACCCTCGCCGAGCTATTCCTTCATACTACCGTTGCACGGTGCCACCTCTGGATGAAGTCACAGGTTTCTATGACTTCATGCCCAACGAGGCTGGTTACAAGGAGCTCGTGCGTTTATTTGACTTCTTGATCAAGGAGAACATTGTCGACAAGGACAACCTCGTTGTCATCGACGCCGATGACCTTCTCGATAACCCTGAGAAGACCATTCGTCTCTACTGCGAGAAGACGGGCATTGACTTCAAGCCTGAGATGCTCGAGTGGAATGAGGAAGACTGCGACTACGCCACTGCCGCCTTCCAGAAGTGGAATGGCTGGCACAACGATGCTATCAAGAGCTCAGCTCTGAGGCCCCGCACTCACCACCAGGTATGTTAACGATTTCTTACGATCGACCTCTCCCCCTCATCCCTCCACCTGTTTGTCTGCAACAACATCCGCTGTTCGTTCGCGCTTCTTGTGGTAGGGTGAAATAAGGCTGACGTTGCTAACCAAAGAAGACGATGACCACCGAGAAAGAAGATAAAGAATGGACCGCCAAGTATGGCGCCGAGGCGCAAAAGGTCATCCGCAAGACCGTCGAGGACAACGTCGCCGACTACGAGTACCTGAAGCAGTTTGCGCTGCCCATTTAAAAAACAATCTAGTTGTGTGCTCGCTCTGCTATCTAATGCTTCTTTTCTCTCTTTTTTTTTCGCGACGGTTTCGGGTATGCTTTTGCGCTTCTGTCCCCCCCACATCAGATTGGACTGTTACACCTGGCAATGAACCGGGGGTTATGAGTTAATTTACGAGCGTCTTTGGATTTAGTTGATTTTACAGCTATTATCGTACAGCGACTTGGCACCACGCCGCTTGATGAATATATACATACACCCACATCTACAAGACCTTGCCAACTCTTCCGTGATCAATGTTCTTCTTTTATCTTCCAACCGCCCCCATGACATAACTCTCCTCCTAGTCGTAGCCCAGCATTGATCGAGTCCAAAATACATGATTTTTTTATACATAGAATGAGGAACAACTAGGTTGATTTTTGGGGAGGAACCTCAACATCATTGGAAGGTTCGGCCTTTTGCTCGAGCTTCTCAGTCTTTTCTTCGGCCTTCTCTTCCACCGTCTCGGCCTTCTCCTCTATCTTCTCAGACTGTTCCTCAGCCTTCTCTTCGACCACTGGCTCGACTACTATCTCCTTCTCAGGCTTGTTTGAGATATATGTCGGCTTGTCGAACAATCCGTGTGTGACGTTACCAGACCACTTCTCGGCGTACTCTTTGTCCTGGTCGTTCGCCCAGCTTACCGTCACACCCAAAAGCTTCTTCTCAGCATCCTCGGCGTTTTCAGACAGCACAATCTTATTACCACGACCAGCACCGCTCAGGATGGCAGCCATATCGGCAATGGAGTTTTGCTTCTGCGCATTGAGGGCAACACCACGCTCCTCCTTGGTGCGGATGGGGCGGTAGTCCTTGTTACCCTTCTTCTCCTCCTCGGCGATTCGCTTGCGGTCGGCGGCGGTGTACTCCTCGGGGCGCTTGTATCGGAACTCGTTATCCCAGGCCACCTCGTGCAGATGCTTCAACTCGCGCAATTTCTGGAAGACGGAGCGGCCGATGGAGCCCTGGCCGGCGGGGAATGAGATGTGTGCGAAGGGGGACCAGTAGTCTTTGCGAAGCTTGGCGGGCTTTGTCTTTTTACCGTTGAAGGGGAGCTGCTTGAGGTCGTGAAAGCCCTATAGACGGAGTGTCAGCCCATCAAAGCTTTTTGGCAGTACCTAATCACAACTAAACTCACATTGAGCGTCTTATCAAAGCTGTAAATAATCTGTTCCGTTCTCCTGTGACCAAATACCCAGATATCCTCGCCGTGGCCCTCAGGCGGAGTGAATACCCTGCCTGCACGCTTCTTGCCAAAGTGGCCGTGTCGCACCCATATCCGTACGTAGCTGGGCAATTGGCCCAGTCGAGATGTCGGTGCCGTGTTCATGGTCGCCCGCTGTGAGGTTGAAATGGCCTTGTCAATGGGACCGCAGGGAAAAATTCCCCAGTATCCCCGGCTCAATCACGGGCGAGCGCGAGGTCACGTGAACCAAAGCCGAGAGGTGGTCTGGAGGATTGCTATTTGGGGAATGTGTGCAACTAGGTTACTGTAACTCAATTGACTGTTGGCATTGAACTGTCCAATCTTTGAAGATTATAGTTGATACTTATATCTGATCGTTATATGTGCAACCAGAACTCTGTCTTACTCATACATTTCCTTCCCAGCGTCCATAGTCCATTGAGAAGTTGGCAACCCGCAGCTTTACCTACCTTACTAGGTGCGGAAGGTGTCAATCGGAGCTAACTGGGTGGTCCCATCACGTGATGATAAGATAAGAGACTGCCCCACCAACTTTAATGGGTCGGATCTTGCTATTGTGACGTCGAAGAAGCCGGAAGCTACCAGAAGCAAGCTTGTTAGGCTGGAGGCTTCCAAGAGCTTGTATTGATCCTATTTGATCCCACCTGAACCTGCCAGAGCCTACGATCAAGATCTGGACACTTCAAGTCGGACAATATACTCCGCTAGAGGCTTCTGTGGGAATATCCTGATTCTGTACGAGATCCACTCAATTTGTGAATAAATTCACCTCTTGATCCTCGGGCTGCCGGATTACTTTCTTCTCCTGCAGCAAGCAAAAGATACCCCACAACATCAAACGATACCCAACCTTTACGAAGTCAGAAAGAAAACCTGACAAGAGCCCTTCTCTTACATACATACTACTTACTGGGCCACATCATTGTACACTCTACTGTACTCAACTATCCACATTGATTCTTTGTTCTTTCAGCCTATCGTACATACAACTACAAACCGTCACAACACCACAATCATGAATCCCCGCATGGACTTCACAGACCGTGCCCAAAAGGCTGTGGAAGATGCCATGGCCTTGGCTGAGCAATACGGTCACTCTCAACTTGTTCCCGTTCATCTCGCTGTCTCTCTGCTCGACCCTCCTCCAGACCCTTCAAAGGACCAACAAAACGGTCCTCCGGCTACCAGCACACTCTTCCGACAAGTGGTTGAGCGAGCACACGGCGACCCTCAACTCTTCGATCGAGCCCTCAAGAAGACCCTTGTCCGGCTCCCCAGCCAGGATCCCCCGCCTGAGCATGTCTCTCTGGCACCTCAGTTCCACAATGTGCTAAGAAAGGCAATGGACCTGCAAAAGGTACAGAAGGATACCTACATCGGCGTGGATCACCTTATCACCGCCCTTTCTGAGGAGGCAACCATTCAAGGGCCTCTCAAGGAAGCCAACATCCCCAAGTCTAAACTCGTCCAAGAGGCGGTACAGGCTATTCGGGGAACCAAGCGAGTCGACAGCAAGACGGCCGATACCGAGGAGGAGAACGAGAACCTGGCCAAGTTCACCATTGACATGACTGAAATGGCCCGTGACAAGAAGATCGACCCTGTCATTGGTCGAGAAGAGGAGATTCGCAGAGTTGTACGAATCTTGTCTCGACGAACCAAGAACAACCCTGTACTCATCGGTGAACCCGGTGTAGGCAAGACCACGGTCGTCGAAGGACTGGCTCAGCGAATCGTCAACCGCGACGTTCCCGACAATCTGAAGTCGTGCAAGCTGCTCTCGCTTGACGTGGGTGCGCTTGTTGCTGGTAGCAAGTACCGAGGAGAGTTTGAAGAGAGAATGAAGGGTGTTTTGAAGGAGATTACCGAGTCCAAGGATGTCATCATCCTGTTTGTCGACGAAATCCACCTTCTCATGGGCGCTGGTTCGTCCGGTGAGGGAGGCATGGACGCCGCCAACCTTCTCAAGCCCATGCTTGCCCGTGGCCAGCTACACTGTATCGGTGCCACCACCCTTGCCGAGTACCGCAAGTACGTCGAGAAGGATGCCGCTTTTGAGCGTCGATTCCAGCAGGTCATCGTCAAGGAGCCCAGCATTGCTGAGACCGTCTCCATTCTTCGAGGTCTCAAGGAGCGATATGACCGACATCACCGTGTCACCATTCTCGACAGCGCTCTGGTGGCTGCCGCTAATCTGGCTGCTCGCTACCTCACATCTCGACGAATGCCCGATTCGGCCATTGACCTTGTTGACGAGGCTGCCGCTGCAGTTCGTGTTGCTCGAGAGTCTCAGCCTGAAATCATTGATTCTCTCGAGCGCAAGCTTAGACAGCTCATGATTGAGATTGCGGCCCTTGAGAAGGAACGTGATGAGGCATCCCAGACTCGTCTTGTGCAAGCTCGCAAGGATGCAAAGAACGTTGAAGAAGAGTTGCAACCTCTTCGCGAAAAGTACCAGAGTGAGATCAAGCGCAGCGAGGAAATCCACCAAGCCAAGCTAAAGCTCGACGATCTCGAGAAGCGTCTTGAAGATGCAATGAACAACTCTGAGCACGCCAAGGCTGCCGATCTCAAGTATGGTGCCATTCCTGAGCAGGAGGCTGTCATCAAAGAGCTTGAGGCCCGCAAGGCTGCCGCTGACGCTGCTCTCAACGCTTCTGCCACTGACTCGGGCGGCGCCATGGTTACGGACATTGTCACCGCAGACAACATCAACGAGATCGTTGCTCGATGGACTGGCATTCCCGTCACTCGTCTGCGCACGACCGAGAAGGAGAAGCTGATTCATATGGAGAAGGTACTTGGCAAGGTCGTTGTTGGTCAGAAGGAAGCCGTTGGATCTGTCGCCAACGCCATCCGACTCCAGCGTTCTGGTCTGAGCAACCCTAACCAGCCACCAAGCTTCTTGTTCTGTGGTCCTTCGGGTACCGGAAAGACCCTTCTCACCAAGGCCCTAGCCGAGTTCCTGTTCGACGACGCCAAGGCAATGATCCGCTTCGACATGTCCGAGTACCAGGAGCGACACGCACTGAGCCGTATGATTGGTGCGCCTCCTGGATACGTCGGTCACGACGCTGGTGGTCAGCTCACTGAGGCTCTCCGCCGCAAGCCATTCTCTATCTTGCTCTTTGACGAGGTTGAGAAGGCAGCTAAGGAGGTTCTCACTGTCCTTCTTCAGCTTATGGACGACGGTCGTATCACTGACGGCCAAGGCAGAGTTGTTGACGCCAAGAACTGCATAGTTGTTATGACATCTAACTTGGGTGCTGAGTACCTTGTCCGACCGGGCGTCAAGGAAGGCCGTATCGACGCCAACACCCGAGAGATGGTCATGAACGCTCTCCGCAACTACTTCCTGCCTGAGTTCCTCAACCGTATCAACTCAGTCGTCATCTTCAACCGTCTCACACGCAGGGAGATTCGTAAGATTGTCGACATACGCCTTGGCGAGATTCAGAAACGACTTGAAGACAACGGCCGCAAAGTGAAGATCGACGTGTCAGAGGAGGCAAAGGATTACCTCGGAAATAGCGGTTACTCGCCAGCTTACGGTGCTCGTCCTTTATCTCGTCTTATCGAGAAGGAAGTTCTCAACCGTCTTGCCATCCTCATCCTGCGCAACAATATCCGCGATGGCGAGTACGCTCGTGTTGAACTCATCGATGGCAAGATTGTCGTGCTATCCAATCACCCTGACAGTGAGCTCGGTGAGGACGAGGATATGGTAGATGAGGATGATGCTGTTGATGAGATTCTGGATGACATGGATCAGGACATATATGACTAAACGGTGTCAAGGATTGAAGAAGTATTTTCTTGAGATGGATGATATTGTTTTTCCCTACGAGTTTGACGAATGCATGACGGAGTTGGGGCACAAATGCCAATGTTCAATATTCATGTACTTAATTAGTTGTTCATATAATGGGAACAAAAGTTGAAATTAGTATTGTTGAATTCAGGATATGTGATGTGCTACGATTGCCTATTATCTACCTCGTTGAAGAAATTCGTGAGATGAGACTCAGCAGAACATCTCTGGTTTGCTCTGATTCCATGGACAGCTCAAGCTACTATGTGGTCAGCAGAGCTGTGTCTATCTTGAAACGAATGTTCAGTTTATTTCTTTTTTTACGCGCTATGCTGGCCCTAAAAACACAGGGCCCTCTCCAATCCATCCAAAGTCGTCAATTATCATGGACCAGTCAATTCCCTGAAGAGGATCAATGGAGCCGTCCATATTCTGGTCCTGAGTAACGTTTATTTCTGTGTTGGCGTTGAGATTATCACTGTTGTTATTGATAGTATTCGGCGGAGTTTTCCCTTCTAGACGCCAAGTGTAAGCAATCTTGGTATAATTAACAGCGGATCTCGACTTACGAAAGGTTTCGAGGCTCCTTTGCGCACCATCCGTGCTCTTCTTGGCTTCTTGAAGCGCATCTTTGAAGCGTGTGAGACACCAATACGACGTAGCAGCGCCTATGCGATCCGGCCACGCGCCGACGGGAATATCCCACTTGGGCAGCACATGCCTCAGAGACCAGAACGTCTCGAGGATGACAGATCCGCGCGTTGGAAGGTCGTTGTCACGGACTGAGCATCTCTGCAGGAGAGTTAGGACCTGTGCCGCTATGGCGTCAATGTCTGAGGCTGATAGATGGCGTGGGGCAGCGTTGGAGTGAAGCGTCGAGAGGAGAATGCAGCTGGCGTCGACGAGGGCCCGGTAGATCCAGTGGGTACTGTGCGTGAGGAGCTGCGATGTACCCTCAAGGGAGAGAGCGATGTCGATGAGAGTCTGGGATGTGTTGTAGACGCGGATGGCGTTGAGGGTGAAGTTGGGACGTTGGTCAGGGGGTGAAACAAAGTAGTAGGCCTGGACTTCGAGCTGGGCTATAGTAATTACGAAGCGAGAGAATTCTACGTGTGGTATACGTTAGCTAACTGCTAGCAGATCAGGTCTTTATATCTATCTATACCTGTTTCGGCGTGGGTGACAATTGGTCTGAGAAGCTCAAACTCGTCCTCCCACGTCTTGACAACGGCTTCAGAGACACCGTTGTTTGAAGAGATCTGGGCCGTCATGGCTGTATGCAGACGGTTCGAGAACTTTTGTAGTTCAAATAAAGTCATTAATTCAGGTGCAAGAGTGTCTTTGACAATATCCTTGCATTGGGTGTCGTTGTGCTGTAGAAAGGGTGGTGGATGTCCGTTCCCTGTAGAAACCCTGATTACATGCCGTCAGCTAACTCAAGTGCTTAGCTACTTAGTAACTTCACGACCAAACAAACCTTTGGGCTAGTATGCAGCAGAATATCCACGTTGTTGATGCCTCAAAATCTGTACACGTCATGTGCTGGCGTCCGCCGATCAAGAAGCTGGGATGAGACCCTCGACCAGTATGCAGACCCAGCAGCATGCACGCATTAAGGGCGCTACTTACAAAGGTCGGCGATGGGTCGGTCACGAATCTGATGGTTGGTAATGGCCATGCGCAGATTAATAACAGGGCGTGGATGGATTCAAGGTCCAACGCGACAGCTTGGAGCAGGGCCCAGATATCGCGGCTCAGAGAGTCAAGTAATGCTGTTACAAGTTGCTCGTCTTTCGCGTAACGGCGACAAGCAGTGAAGATGACGATCCAGAAGAGAGTTGGTGATGCCTCGAAGCATTGATCTGGGTCCTTTTTTCTGATGATCGGTAGATATGGATGATAGCATTGTAAATATCTAGGTCTTGTTAGTGCTGCTGTCAATAGGTAAGGTACCTTAGGTAGGTAGCACGCAGAGGAGACAAGTGAGTCTCACTTCTCAAAGTACCAATCAATGTCCTGCCCAGACAGGAGTTGGCCGCCCATCAATCGAGACTTTGTCGGTTCTGTCTTCTCAATCAATGTAGCTGACTGAATAAACGACCGAGGCTGCCGGGAGCTTGATAGAGAATTTGATGATGGGAAGACGGTTCCGTTGGTGGAAGTGGTGGTGGTGGTTGGAGATACATGACTCGTCTGCGTAGGAAACACAACATTGTTTGTTGATACCGAGTCAACGCTGCTCTTTGGGCGAACAGCTTCCTTGATAGATCTGAGTTCCTGCTCCAGCAGCTCTAGTTTGCTTTGAGTCCAACGTCAGCACAAGTCTAGGGTACACCGAGTTTGAGCAGATTAAAAAATGACCTTCTTCTCGTCACTCTCTTGTGAGATCTATCGTAAACACAAGACAACTGCAGCTTGGCACATCGCTGACACGGTTGTCCCGCGACAGGACTCGCTTTACACCGCACCTACCACACAAACTCAGCCTTGAACCCTGGGCACTCAACTCAGCTCAGCCTAGACAACTCACCTTTGAATCTCGGCAATTAATACAAGCTACATTTCGTCTAATCTTGCTCTGCGGTGAGTCTGGAGCTTGTGCTAGGCCCGGGCCAGACGTTGACGTCGGCGACTCGTCTGAAGATGGTGTTGGGCCCATTGAGTTGCATCATAAACCCACTCACTGTAAACAGTTTGGTGAGTTCAGGACCATTACAGGTGTATGCGATTCATGATTAGATTTAAAATTAAGGCAGGTACGAGTGGTTAGTTATCAATGAATGAGTGGCCGAGTGAGGGCTCAGTTGAGATGTAGATATTGTAAGGTAGGTTGGGAGTATGGGAGTATGGTGGATGAGTTGAGCTCTCTATCATAATTATCTGACGTCACGTGTACATGGATGTTTGTTTAGTCTAACTTACCTACTTACGGAGTACCTCGGTCAGTAAAAGTTCCAACCCACGAACCAACCCGGTACTCCAGGTAGAGCATACAAAAAATCAGGTTGAATTAGCTGTAGTAAGATTGTCTCGCATTGGTTTTACAGTTTCTTTTTTCTACTGATTCACAGTGGGTTCAGATACGTAAGAATCTGGGTAACATAACTACCCGCCCCAATATTGTTGGCTTAGTTAGACTTCTTTTGCGCAGTCTCCTTTTGAGTCCCGGCCGATGTCCTTTTAGACTTCAGCATGACGCTAATCAGCTTCCATAGCACCCAGGCAAAGCCTAGCGCAACAGCAGTTGCTGTACCTGACCTGATAGAATCTACTCCCTCATCCTTGAGCACAGGTACTGTGACCCGATTCATGAGTCTGTTGCCACCTTCCGGCTGGGGATTGACGTGCCAGAATACAGTATCGCGAGGGAAAAGATTGTCGTATCCCACGTGAAGGCGATCAAATGGATTCCCCAAGGTCTCCTCTTCTGAAGAGCACGCCCAAAAGACAGCAGGATAAGGAACCTCGATCTCAGCTTGGCCACTCGCTGATGGCTTGAGATATCGTAGGTGAAGAGGAATTTCAACACTCCACGGCTGCTCTTGACCAGAATCAGGTGGTGCGAGCCCAAGCAAAATACTAGAGCCCCATGTTTCAGTAGTATATGCCGGTGCTTCCAAGTCCACAGGCAGGGTTGTGTATCGCAAAGCGGTGAGATTCTTGGAGGCTAAGAATAAGCCATCTCCTAGTTGATATCGATCTGCAAAGATAGTCTTTGGTAACGTCAAGAATGCGTAGGGTGCACATTGGCCCTCAGCGCTCGGAAGCTTGTTGGAGCTGAAGCTGAGTTGAAGAGTTGGGTGAAGTCCTGTAGGGGTGAGAAATCTGGAGCTAAAAACTGATTCATCTCGACGATGACGGGCAGGGAACGTGAAAATGGTTGGTGACGGCTTCTTCTGGTCACCGATTACAGACAAAACGCCAGCAACTCCAAGCTCGTTCTCCTTAATGTTCGGTTGCGAGCGGTCATTGACAAAAATGCCGACCTCTACCCTCCTCGCGGAAGATGCAGGAACTGCAACTGTTTGGGGTCGGAAAGGCCACAGTGCAGAGACGACGAGAGCCTTTGTGGTTGTGTCATAGGATAAGTCTAAGCTGGTAGCGGTCAAAAGGCTGCGTAGTCGGGCATTACAGACAGAATCGAGTTCAGGACAGAATTCTTGGGAGCTGGTGATTATGAAAGAATGTAGATCTTCAAGTGCTTGGTAGAAGGAGAAATTTGTAGAAGTAGAGGCACTTTGCTTGAATTCGGTGAACGCCTGTTTGTTCACGGTGAGTGTTTTTTTATATCAACATACATGAAAGCAGCATACCTCTGGTTTCGAACAGTCTAGTGGACCGAACCTCTGAAGCCAACCGCAAAGTTTTAATCTAGAATGAGAAATCAGTAAGCAATTTATTGGTATCAGGATAATTTATGAAGGTCGAAATTACGTACGGATTGCAGGAGTCTGGCGAGGTAGGAGTGGCATAGACATGAAGTCCAGGTGAAATGCGTGAGGTGAAAGGATCCAGTGTCTCGGATTTGACAGGGCTGGCCCATCTGATATGAAGAGCTTCATACTCTTGGAGTATATCAGTAAGCTCACGAGGCAGCTCCCCGAAAGGAATGGTGAGCTTATCCTGGCGAACTGTCTCAATCTGAGGCCCCAGCAAGCCAGCTTCTTGGATATCCAGCGCTTCTGGATCAAGGGTATCGTCCCTGTGAACAAAGGTGACGCGCTCACGCATTGTGATGGCGTGTTCTGCGTGTTCCTAGCTGTGCTGTATTTTCGTATATGTGAATCGAGGTTCAAGCCGCCGGCAGTAGAGCTGCCAGGGGAAGCTTGTCGCGTGCCAGCTGGCCCTAACGTTACCATACAAAATCTAGAGTAGGCCTAGATCACACTTTGTGTCAGAGGTAGATAACGAGATAAAATACCTAGGTAATGATGCAGTAAAACCAGGCTTTCTGCCCTGTTTGGTTGCTTCGGTGTTGAGCTCGGTGGGCGATTTGGGCGACAAGTGCTCCAGAAAGGCGACGTTGGGTTTGGTGACCGAAGCAAAAAAGTACCTGGTACACGTAGCAGGCACTGGCTGGGCGTCACCCAATACCACCAGCCCGTGCCCCTCGTACCCTTCCGCTTTGGTTACCGCCAAATACCTTGCGCTAAGCCTGTTTGGGGACCGACGCTTAATCCATTTACAAGTTGAGGTGCGCCGCTTCGGTCGCGAATTGAAGGAAGTCGCTCGCCCACCAACGATCGTCCCTTCCCGTCCCATTTCAATCTTCTTACCGTCGAGATGATACCACAACAGAGCCTCGGGTTTCTTCTTCCTACACACTTATTACTGCCTCCGTGAGACGACGCTCGAGAGTAGATTCTTCCAGCGACACGCCATCCGACGATTACGACCATGCCCATTTCCAAATGAGCCAACAACCGCTGTAACCTCAGAGCACGATACCAAATTTGAAGCGAGACGATAGAACCGCCTTTGGGCCGGATACTTTCTCCGCCCCAACGAATACAGCCGTGAACACAACCAGCAGTGAGGTTGCGAGAGTGACGGCCCAGTGTTGTTCGGCTTGCTTTTATCAATCGTTATAAGCAGAAGTTGCGCATTCGACACCATGGCCGACCATCAACCATATGTTACTATTCGCTCGCGGAGGCCTGTTGAAGGCCCCGGCTCGAGGAGTACCGGACCTCCTATAGTGCGTCCCGTTGTGGTCCCATTTCGACAGTCAAGGCAGCACATGACTTACACAGTACGACTTCATAGGCTGGACCTAGTGGAGGAGATTACTATGCTAGATCCGCAACTCATGACACAAGCCGTACCAGTTTTCATGTAAAAAACATCGGTCAATTCGCCCAAAGGCTTGAAGACGTTGGTCTCTCTTCTCCGCCATGAAGGCAGTATCTAACCTCTTGTTCAGTCCGCATTGCGTGCCTTTCCTAATAGAGGAAGGTCTTCCGCTAGATACAGCAATGTTCAGGCATTATTGTTGCACTGGAATTCAGATGATCTCTTCGTTATCCCTGAGCTAGAGGATCTCGAAAAGTGCTTGAGCGAGGATTATGGCTTTCATACTGACATATTTGCCATTCCTTCGGAGAACTCACATCTTGAGTTGATGATGCGGATTGGTCAACTCATCAAGGATCATGAGTCTCAAGACACGCTATTCGTGGTATACTACGGGGGACATGCCAGGATAGACGAATCCAGACAGAGCACTTGGTGCGCGTAAGCACATGGCAACGCTACCTTGAAGATAAGACATGCTGACGACTCGCTAGAACTCGAGAAGCGAACTCACCATGGCTTCAGTAAGTAATCTTTCCTGTAGCACAAACGCATGTCTAACTTTGATATAGATGGTCTGCAATTCAAACCCTCCTTGAACGCTCACTATCAGACGTTCTCATCTTATTAGATTGCTGTGCTGGAGCCGCAAGTGCGACTTTTCCTAGTGGGGCCAGCATCACCGAAACCATCTCAGCCTCGAGTTGGGATGCCATTGCTCCAGACCCTGGGCGCTATTCCTTCACCAATGCTCTTATTGAAGTACTTCAGGAGTGGCGCGTTCGAGCCTTCTCCGCTGCTATGCTTCACGCCGAGGTTCTCGCTCGATTGAAACATCCTCGACCCATCACCATCAACGGCAAATACTTCGAGGCCAGATCAACCCCTGTGCACTTCATGATGACTTCAAACCACAAAGCGCCCAGCATCGAAATGTCTAGAATGTCACGTGGTGATAACTTACCATCTCCAGAGTTATTACCAATGTCTGCGATGGCAAACGAAACAGGCCGAGCGCCTGATTCTACGCCTGCCTCACGAAATGACTACATGTTTACCGAGCCCAACGAAGACACCCCCCATGTTATGATTTCTTTGGCATTGGAAGACGACCAGAGGCTTGACATCAATGCATGGGAACAGTGGTTGAGTGCCTTTCCAGCTATGGCCAAGTATGTCAAAGTCCAAGGCGTCTTCAAAAGCCACTCGACAATGCTTCTCGTCTCAATGCCCGTCTCAATTTGGGATCTGCTCCCGGAAGATCATGCAACGTCCTTCGTTGCCTTTATTCGCTCTAACAATCTCATGAGTCAGAAACCTAGGAATCAATCTGTTCCAACCTTGATTTCAGCAAATCGGTATCCGACCGAGAATGACAGTGCCTCGTTCGTCTCCGGAGTTTCTGGTACAACCTTTGTACCTACAGAAATGACGGGACTGACTGGACAAATGGGGGCCTTTCGGGATCCCACGTACGGCAGGCAAAGCGGCCCTGTGGTGAGAAGCACTCTCCCGCCTACTCAACAGCTTTCGCCCCTACACGTGCCACCACAGCCTGGGTCGCCATCTCAAAGCTTACCTCAACAGTCTGTGAGACCGATACATTCCACCACGTCGCTCACCGCATTGCAAAGACAATTGTCATCATCGTCTCTAGGGGGTAGTGGAAACTTAACAAGGCAGATGATTATGAATCAGCAGCAAGCTCTACGGCGCACTACTTTCGGGGATGATGTTCCAGAACCCAAGAAGTTTTCGCCACATGTGGAAAAGCGCCTGGAGGAATACTACCAAACTGAGCCATTACCAAACGATGGTCAAAAGGCATTCTTTGCTTCGAATCTTGGCGTAGAACCCTGGCATGTGGAGGTTTGGTTCCATCATCGGAGAGAAAAGGATGCATTTGCTCAAAAATTCGCATCCCTGAGAGTCGAGGACTCCAAAGTCCAGGCTCACGAAGGTATACGCATGATTTTACCGGCGAATCTCAGCGAACTTCTGGATATATCACTACCGGGGCAGAGTCTCATACTAGATCTTCGATCATCACAAGAATTCCAAAGATCGCATATCAAGGGTGCAATTCACTTGCGTGCTCCGCAATCTTTCTTGCGTCCAGCATCCCTAGACATGATCGAGCGGGCATTTTCCGACGCAAAAAGTAGAAGGACATTTTCTCGGTGGCAACAAGCAAGATGTATCATATTTTACTCACGGGGACTCGACTACCCATGGGAATGCCCATCTGCCGACGTTTTGCTGAAAAAGCTATGCGCTTGTGGCTGGGGTGGGCGTTGCTTTGTCCTAAAGGGCCACTACCGGGAGTTTAGCGATTCATTCAGCAAACACATCTACCGTGCCCAGGATGGTGATTCCACAGAGGATCTATCCAAAGGATCGACTACCAGCCAGGCAAACATGTTAAGCCATGAAAGAGAGCTTGCTGACTTTTTCACTCGCCTGGAAAGAGAAGACCAAGCACGTCATCTTAGTTCGTCTCCTGGATACGATGAAGAGCGCAACACGACACTGGCGGAACAAGAAAGGGTCCTCGAGAATGAGTTCCAGAATCGCTTCCCTACACTCTTCAAGAAGGCACAGGATGTTCACGGCGCTGGCATAGCCGACAACGAAAGCTTTGTTACCAAGGCCCAAATGGTTGAGTACCTAGATCGCGGTTTGACAAAGATTCGAGATTCTCAAGCTCCACAGCCGCAGACCACAGTCTATGAACCAGGACATTCCAAACTGGAAGCCGAGGGCTACTTCGACCGGACAAACGTGAATCGAGAATCAGAGGAGTATGTCGAAGTTGGCCGAGGGGATGAACCAGTATCGGAGGGAAGCCCGCAGATGGCGAGTAAGGGCAAGGAGATTCGGGCCATATCGTCCCCAGAAGAAGTATCGCGGAGGGGACGCGGAGGAGGACTTTTGAACAAGGTGTTTCGGCGGACATAGCATCAGGGGCAGACAGATCATGGTTTACATCGCATACGGGTTGGTAGTGAACCCTACCCGGGAGTTTGACTTGGAGATGTCATAGAACAATAGAGTATCGTTATCTAAGGATTGAGAATGGATCAGAACTGGAGATATTTGGTATATTCTGCTTAAAATCTCTACTCTCGCCGCTGCAGTTGGGTATCAATAGCCAGCACTAACTAACATTTGGTGTTTAGTGCCTGGTTAAAAGATGAGCGAAGCATGAGATTTAAGCAAATGTTGTTTGTATAACCAGTCATAGTATTAAACCATCCTGGATCTCAGGTCATAACTATCAATCTTCCTCAACCTTTATGACTGCATATTAGGATCCCGCCATCAAGGGTTTGGTTCCATATGAGATCGTCTTTTGTATTTCTCACCCCCACGGCGAACAAAAGTATTTATGCTTTCTCCTTCCCTTCCTTTCGTTTTCTTTTATTCTCCTCTATCATTTGTAGAGAATCTAAGAGACAGAGACCATTTATGAGACTCCTTGGAGCAGACAACTGGTGGTTCTTTGGCTGGTAATTCTTTGACTAGTAAGGTAGATTGAGAACCATTTCTAGTTTGAGGTGTAGTATCTAGAAACCGTATAGAGAGGTACCATATATGTCTAGAGAGGACACAGATAGGAAAAATAAGACGAGTCTTTATTAATAACCGTATATAGATTGATATTTGCAGCTTGAATCCCCAGCGACTTCCTTATAACAGTTCACAACTCCGCACCACTTCTACTCGCTTACCCTACAGCACTTTATCTAACTAAATGTCTTCACGGCTTAACATGATCAAATGACCGTCAAAGAATCACCGACTGTTGTGCCGACATGTAAGTCAGGTTTCCCTCGTGTGTTCAATGTTCTATACCCCTAATCAGCGGGTTTGTCTGGGTAGCACAGCAGCCTAGATACAGCAGCTGGTGCCGCTGTGTGAAGCGAAAAGACCTCGTTTTCACGCGACCAACCGGCGAGGCCAAACCGTCACTGGAAATAGTGGCATGAGTGCGTGAAACTCAACGAGGGAGCGGAGTGCCCAATAAGGGACTTGTCGCGACTTTCTAGAAACTGAGGTCCTCAGTGTGACGATGCGTGGACGGCGTGCAAGGGGGGTGAAGTTAGGAAGCCATCTCAGCAGAGCGGACTCTTATACACCGGGCCATGGCAGAGGGTGACACAGGTGTAACAGGCGCAGCATGGCATCATCACAAAGGGAAGAGTTTGCCGGGGGATATACGGAGTGCGGTAAAGCGGCAAGACACAAGACACAACCTCGTGGGCAATGCTTCATGTTGTGAAGCTGCCGTAGGTTAAAGGTTTTAGGGAGGGGCCTGTAAAGGGGCGAAGAGAAACTAAAAGGGCGTAATGGAAGGGATTATGCAACTTTGACCGGTTGGCTATGTATGTGACTTAGGTCAGATAATGTATAGTAAATTACTGGATGACATTGACCCCTAAGCAATTGGTTGGTGGGCACCTATATCTGAGCAATATCACTGCAGAGTAGTATAGCATGGTGGTTCCCAAAGCCAGGCCAGCACAAGCTCAAGGTCAACTAGCTGGGTGGTGCTTGGGCAGCAGGGGCGAGCAAACCACAGTGCCGGCGTACACAATGTATGTGCAGCAGCAAAGGATTACCTTAGGCATGCTAACGCATGCTGTGGCATCCATCAACCATGATCCGAGACTGGTGCGGAGCACGGAGCACGGCTGAAGAAGAAAAAAATGGAAAATGGCCGACCAAGAGGCCGAACCGGGGAAAGGGCCCGTGGCCTGGGGCCAAGGGACACCCGGCCACGGCGGCTCAAGATGGGTTTGGTGTCCGTCTGACAGGACGCTTGGGCCGACCAGTTCAGGGTACGGTATCACGGCCCATGACAGCCTAGGGCAGAGGCACAGCCTTCGATGACTTTTGTTTGAGAGTTGGGTTGATTTGACAGCATCCTACCATCGGGGTGGATCTCATTGGGTTGGAATCAACGTGACCCTGAGGATAGTTGCTTTTTGGCTGCCGGTCGTAAGCATCGGGCTGTGTCGCTCCAAAAAAGGAGCAAGGTACAGTACGGTATGTGGGTGTCAAAGCAGACCTAAGCCGACTCGACTAGCCAGCCATTCGTATAATATCCAATGGCCTACTAACTTAGACTAACTTAGAGTATGCTAAGTTAGTCGTGAACTTTCCTCAATGACACGCACCAACTTCTCTCTGTAACCAATGCAGACAGAACAGTCAAAACATGCCTGCCGATTCGATTTCAACACGCACAATGCCGACATCGTTGCATTTCCCCCAATTGTCCTAGACCAGAATGGTGCCTGACTGTCAATTGACACCAAGTTGAGCCCGGTCTATCGATACATTAATGCCAGTTTCCGACTTTGACAAAGAGATCCTGGCGATCATTAATGGGGTATGGTCAGGTATAAGCGATAATGCACGTATCAGTTGTCAGGAAGCGAATATGACAAACATGAGTGTAATGAAGGCGATGGGAAAAATAAAACAGAATGAAACTCGTCAGTATGCAGCCAACCGTCAGGAGTCGCTTCTGTTTTCTCTTACATGTTAGTTGACGTAAACCTCGTCTCTTCCCTCAAACGTAAAACGTAGCTGGTAAGGACCAGGTATCCTCTTGGTCAAATGTCACAATGACAGGAACTTGCTTGACCTGTAAAAAGATCTGATAGTATCCTAACAAGAGGCAACCTTGTGAAGGGCGTGATAGTGGAAGAAACAACACCGACGTGCCTAAGCAATTTGAGACGTTCGTAATTTGGTGTTGAAGTAGACCACCAGTCACTTGCGGGTTGTGCTCTGGATGATAACGACGCTCTTCTGCGCAAAACACCAGAAACATCACAAAGATGCATGCATCTGAACAAAACGGTCAA
Organism: Fusarium continuum; assembly: GCA_013184455.1. Classification (NCBI taxonomy): domain Eukaryota; kingdom Fungi; phylum Ascomycota; class Sordariomycetes; order Hypocreales; family Nectriaceae; genus Fusarium; species Fusarium continuum. Next base: position 22,960 of record JABCKB010000556.1, on the reverse strand, counting down.
AGTTAGAATAGTATAGACGGGAGTCTTATGACAGGTGTTATGTAGCTCCTCTTCTGCATGCATGGAAAGGAAGAGAGACCTTAGCCATGGACAACATATTTCGCGATCATGCACCGATATCCTTGATTGATAGTGTTCAACAAAATCTGAGTGCGACCTCGGGACAACCGCCGTTCGATCGAGGCGGGGTGATGTGATCCCAATCCCGCAATAAGGAGGCTTGGAGCAAGTCGTATTACGACCCTGTTCCGAAACTCGCCAACGACTCTGCCTGACCTGACCTTACCTGGCTCGATTCCGGGGCCGCGAAAAAGAAAACGCAATAGCCGCTGTGGACAACTGACTTTATTGAGTGAGATGCCGCTGAAGAAGCTAGATGCAGGGGATCCAATGTGGCAGTTGATCCATATATGGCCTGCCGTTGAGGGTCCCGCGTTACCAGGATAGCCCCTGTTCAGAAAGACACATTTTTTTTAACCCTGCCGGATGTTTTTAAATTGTAGGGGAGCGTTCCTGCTGCCCACGTTGTCTTGCTCTTCGTGGTATCGAGCGAACATGAGATGAACGAGTCATGGTTTGAGGAACTTTGTTTTCATATCTGTCCTGCACGGAATCTTTGTAGCTCTCAATTTACGATTAACTGAGACTGGCATGTGAATGTTATACTTACAGAACAGACGATCAGCATCGTTCCGAGGCTGTCTTGATCGAATTGAGACAAGCAGAGCGACTTCAATCTCGGTGTCTGATGAATGAACAAGTTATCGTCAGAGGATTCGACAGAGAGCGTCGCCGTCACCGCTTTTCCTTGTGTAGCAGTCTGACAAAGTCGTATAGTAGTTCGTGCACAGTTGCCTGTGCCCCTGAGACTGTATCTTGTTGAAAGCGCCTGGTAAAGGTATTGGTTATTGAACAGTGTTGCAAGTGAAGAGTTGGTGTAATCTAGTAAGTTATGTCCTCATGCTGGTCTACATGATCACGCTTGGCGAAGAAAGAATTGCAGGCTTTTGGAAAGCAGCAGTTATCAAACAGTAAATGGTGAAATTTGCCCGGCCATTTGAGGCATGACGGAAGAACAGATCTGGCTGCCGTCCTTCCATTCTTTGATTGTATTGAACATGCAGGAAGCCGTTGATATGGCATAATTTCCAGCACATGCAGGTCATGATGACGGAGGACAACCTAACAAACGCGAGATAAGCGACGGCGTAGTCGTGAACGACACCCAATCGGTTGGGCATTGACAACTTACGATCCTGAGCCGTGGCGGCAAGGGGCGACATTAGTCCGCGTGGTGTGGTGTTGTGGGTGGCCGAATTGCTTTTTGCTGTCAGGAGTACAGTAGCCAACCACCATGGAGGCTTGGCACATCTGGTGAAGAACGCCCCCACCTTGTCGAAAGGATACTCAAGACTCTCGCACGATGTATGTCGTGGCACCGATTCAGATCTGGTATAGCAAGACCGATGAAATCATGCAGGGCGGTGGAATTTATCAAGTGTAAATCTTGACTTGGACGGAGACTTTTTCTTTGCAACGCGTGCTCATCGGTCGTTGGCAGACGCATGATGGATGGTGACACAGAGATGAGACTGGGGTGTCCCGCAAAATATGTCAAAAGCCAGATCTGCTCGGCGCCAGATTTGTTGGTTTTGCAGGCCCACAGGTCCCAGGAGCTGGTAGACACGCCAGGGTGCCCTGGAAAGCCCCTCCCGACCAACGGGCTCTGCCGCTGGGTGATTTGTCTTCGGTTGTCCTCTGACAGGCGAGTGATTGGAGGTTTTCGGACAAGGCAGGCCAGGGTGCCGGATAGGCTACGGCTCTATTCCTAGTGCAGACCGTCTTGCGACTGTATCCTTGATGCCTCCGTTTCCATTTTGGGCTGACACCGAGAAAGTGATCAAACGGCATGGTCAATGTGTATCGGTCGCATACAGGAACTTAGAACAAACAACTGAGGTTGTCTCACTGCCCGGTTGAGATGTCAAGAAAGGGCCATGCGGGGGTGCGACAGGAGGCAGCTATCACGTCTTGTCTAACAGCTAGGGTTCGCATGAACAAGATGTGGATGTGGGTATGGGTATGACCTTACCCAGTATTGTGCGTGTGAATGAGTATGGCCTGCATATTTTGCATAGCGGGCACAACGAGGTGGGTCAACTCATTGTCGATGGCACCGAACAACAATACAACCTTCTTTCAGGATGATGATTTGCATAGGTAGGTAGTGACCAAGACGTGGATCATGGATCCGATTCTGGCCGCAATGACTTGGAAGCTTCACAAGTGTTGAGCACAACATTACCTATCCAGGGAGATAATCCATGCAAAACACTGAATCCTCTGTTAGTTTGAGGCCAAGAACGCAAAACCAGAAAACCAACCCAACGACTTTTGATGATCGACGCGCCGGTGCTCTTGACATGTTGAAGTTGCTGTCAGTGCGTAGCGTAGTGGACCGGAAGGATTCTGAGGCATCTCCGTTGTGCAGTTTTGACAGATGTGGATAAACTAGAGGATTGTCGTAGGGATATTTATTCATAGCCGAACGTCTCGTAAAAACTGATCGGCGACAGGAGGCCGGCGCAACTCCGAGATGAAAGGTGAGTGGTCAATACTAGATACCGGGATACTGCTGAAGGCAAGGTGTACCCGACATCCTTGTCTAAAAGCCGTGAGAACGGGGCGAGGACCTCTGCACACACCAGCTCTGACAGATCCCGCCTGGTTGATCCTAGCAGGCATGATGAGTCGCAGCCCTGAACATGGCGACTATAATAGAATGAGATGGAGTAATAACATGCTGTGTCCTACCTGTGGGAGAGGTTTGGTTGGCGGCCGATGCCAAGAAAATAACTCTGAGAACCAGGGTTTCCGCTAGTGGTGACCCTGGTGCTGTTACCAATGTGGCCTGAACTACATGTATCCGTAGCTGGATTAGTGATCTTTGTATTGAAGACCGTTGAGGAAATGAGATGGGTATTTGCGATGCACGTACCGCTCAACGGTGTGCTGATCAGCAAGGCTCTTGGCGAGAAGTCAACTGTTGTAGAAGTTAGAGGAGATCTCTAATAGTCAGGATAGTGACAGAGAATCTATAGCGGCGCAGAGTTGATCCGTTACCAATTCGAGATGGGAAGGAGCCTGTTTACCATCTTGGCAGTTACTCCCTTACCTACCTACTGAACTGACCAGACCCTTCTTATGGCAGGTAGCTATCCGCATAGGTACCTAGGTACTGGTAGGTATGCACCCAGGCATGGAAGTCAGGACACCTTCCATTCCAAACTCGTGCAAGGTAGGTAACGTGATGTGGGGAAAGTATTCTCAGCTTAGGTGGGTAGGCTTCCTCATCCTGGAATAGCATCACATCGCCTCTGCATCGCATCGTCTCTCCGTAACAAACGCCAACGCCAACGGCGAGTGCAACTTCATCGGCTCACCTACCGGACCTAGACCTCAAAGCCTCCAGACTTCATCAGGACTCAGAGTGAGTTTATAATCATGAGTAAGCTCGTAAATCATCTGCCGAGCCCAGGTACGCCAGGGACCAGCACGCACCAGCAAGCCTCAGTGTAACATACGGTCAATCCCTCTCTCTGATGCCATTCTCAAACGGACAACTTAAGCTTCATTCAGGTGCCAAGACCAAGCATGACTTCGACTGTCGTCGGTGGCAGACCGTATCGAGCTTAGAAATACTACAATACACGCTGGAGTACCTGCTGTTTCAGTGCACCTACGCCGAGCACTGCATGTACCGTGCCATGTTGCGCTGCAATCCCCTCCAAAACGTCTTTTTAGGAGCCAATCGTGGTCTTGCAGAGAGATAATCCCGGCTCCGGAGATGGTCCGAATGCGTCCCGGCGCCGTGCGATCTTCACGACGATCGTGCAACTTGACAAGCCAATCGCAACAAAGATTCCGATGACAAACCTCTACAGTCCATCAACTGTTTCCAGCTGCTAATCGTGCCAGGGCATGCTATAAGCTGTCACAATGTATGCTTTTATCTCTCCGGCTTCTCGCTGGTTCGTCCGAGAAGCGCGTGCAAAGGAAGGAATCGGCATTTTCCAAGAGATCGAGTTGTGGAGTCGCCTTCTGATGTAAGTATGTGTCTTTGCACTCAACGAGCGTTTGAGCCTTTATCCTTACATTATCTTGGAACCGCAGCCCCAAGACCCAGGGACTTGGGCCTGGACTGTCCGTCGACGCCACGGGCCTCCCGTCTTTGTACCCGCTCAAGCCGCGTCACAGCGGCACCCCCCTTTCAGGATTGCTGGGAATCCAAGAAGCAAACACACTAGGCACAGCACAGCACAATACGGATACAACACAGCACAACGAGCAAAGCAAGGCATTCCCTACCATATTCAACAACCCCACATTGGCTGCCGAAGACACAACGACTGCCGGGAGCCCTTGGTCGTCCAGACGAGCACAATCGTGAGATCGCTCGGGTTAGCCTCGAAGCATGGACGGGTAATGCCGATTGTGTGCCGTTACCAATTCAAGCTCTTCACGAATCAACGATCTAGTTGTCTGCCTGCTGCTGGAGATAGTGGTGTTTACAAACCTGGAAGATCCACAGCGCGGTACTGACATATATTGCTTGCTCGACGGCGGCGAAAACGAGGATTAGGCTTGAATCATGGCCTTCCTGCAAGCTGCAGATGCCAATGTCAGTGGCGGGTGTCGTAGCCGCCCTAGCGCTGCTCCTAGCCACAGCAACTGTGGACGTGGCAGCCCGTCAAATATCGAGGCTGTACTGTATTAGCAAGAGGCAAAGCCAAAAAGGAGTGTAACGGTACCTACCAGCGCCCAGCACCCGTCATCCTTGAACTCTAATGGCACCACAGCCCGAAACCCATCGGCCTGGGTCAGAGCGTTCCAATCTCGTGATCCCCTCACAAGCGGTGGTGAGCGACCGTATTAGTGGCCTCTGACTTTTACAACGTTTACGACCATCGCCAGGTCGGCTATCTAGCGCCAAGCCACAGAGGCTTGCCAACGTTGAGGAAGCGCAGACTGAGTTGGGAATAATTTTATGTCCCTGTCCCGAGCTCTGGTCAGGTCTAGTCTGGCCAGGGCAGCATCGAATATGACAGCAAGCTCATATATGCCCACTTCCGTTCCGGTATGCGTGTGCAAATCCAGATGCATATGCAATACCACCCCAAGACCCGGTCTGGTCCTCGCGTATGACAATCCCATTCATCGCACGTTCTCAACCTCCTTGGCTATAGTCCAGTCCATACATACACAGCATACATAAAAAAAAAAAGGGACGTGCAGTTGGGGGTGGAAGCGGCGAGAACTGACACACTCCACACTCCACACTCCACACTCCACATCAAGAAGGCTACGAGCATCACCCACACCATGGTGTGTCAGCCACCTTGGGGTCACCTTTCTCTGCTTCTCTAACTGGTTTCCCAAATTGAGAACTAGGAGCCATGGGCGGCAGGTCTTGGCCGCTTGTTAAGTTCCCTGCTCCATGTCGACAACCACCCCTGATCCAGGAAGAGGGCATATCCCAGCAACCACCACGAGCCTGTCAAAGCTGCTCATGTGTGTTTTGGGACTGGTGACGTTTCTCTTGTCCTGAACGATACAACGCTAGGTTCTCTGAACCAAGGCCATTTGTTTCTTCATCTTGCCCCCGTCCTTCATTCCCCTGGCTCCTTGATCGCCCTGCGTACCCTGTTAAAGCTCGCATGCCTGAACCCTTCAGGCTTAGCCTGCCCGTCAGGTTGTTTCCTCCACTTCGAGGCAGAGACGTCTCAAGCAGAGGTCTTGCTTATTAAAGAAACCTGGTATCCCAGTGCACAACGCTTTGTTCCCACGTCGGCGTGTGTGGCTTGGATGAGTTGGTTTCACTAATACTACGGCTTCTCTAGTTGAGCCCCTACCATTTTGAAATTCTCCGCTCAGACTGTTTATGGCCCTGTGTCTTCTGGCATATCCTATCTTGGCTACTTCATCTGCGCTGCCCTACGATCAAGTGCCCCCCACTACCTGGGATTTGGAGCAACCGTCAAGGCAATTAAGCCGCCATTGCAGCTCTGATACACTACGTACAAAAGGCTTGGGCTTCCCACCAACAGCAGGTGACCCCGGACCCTCCACGATTCTCTTAAACTACCTTCTTCTCTCCATCACTATCGCTTGGTAATTCGACGGGCGTTGACCTTCTTCTCCAAGAACGGCATACTAGATTACACTCTTTACCTAACAACGTGCTTGTTTCTTCGACTGTCTATAGCTCTGGAACTTTCCGACAGGACGATCGTACAACTGTGCCTTGGCTTATACTTTGCGTAGTATCTAAAGGTATAACTCATTATCGACCTTTAACTGAAAACGAACCGTCTATTAATACTGAAGAGTAGACCACCTTAACCGCTGTGCGGTTTATCCTTACCTGACTGGCCGTCTTGTTATGGAATATAGCCGTTTACTGTCAAGACAGTCTGAAACGAAACCACATCACTCAGCTTCCGAACTTCCCAAGATGTCTATGCTTGCTACAGCATCCCCTTCATCTCACCCTTCGTCCTTCGGTATGCCGCATCCATGGGAGACCAATCGATTTCCCGACTATTCGCTTCGACCGAGGACTGAGAACGACAAAGTTGCCCTTCCTTCGATTCGGCAGGTAGATCACACCGAGGCTAGAAGCAACCATGATGTTATTTCTCAGCTAACATCTTGCAGGCGTTTCCTGAATTGCAACTTCAGACTCAGCCACTTCATGACCTCAACACAAAGCCGCCCGTGACAGGGCCGGCCTTGGGTGCAGCGCCATTGACCGTGGCTTCACCCCAATATGTGCATTCACCCAATTCTAGCAAGAGAAGGAGGCTATCGATTGAGCGCGAGGCAGAAAGCGAAAGAGTCCGCCGAGTACCACGCCTTTGCTACAGTCCCGACCGAGCATCACCCAGGCAGATCTCACCAAACCTACCCTTACAAGCAGGAGCACAGGAGAGCTGGTCAGCTCCCGTAAGAACAAGCCCATATCTGGCGAACGGATCAACCCCCCACTCAGTCCCCATGGAATTGAACGAGCGAGCAGAGCCTCGACAAACACTACCTAGTCTTCCACCACCACGTTCTCTGGAACGAGAACCGGTGCCTGTGAGCCGTATAGCTGCACCCGCAGAGGGATATCGATCCTCGCACCAGCCGATGCCACATTCACGGACCCCCATTTCTGAATCCGTCGTCTCACCTTACCGTGACACTAGCTATGGATATCCTTATCATCACCCAACACGATATCAGTCACTGTCTACGGGATCTGCTCATTCATTTGACCGCACGCCGTTTACTCCAGGCGCATACAACACGCCTTATCAGGATTTTGTTCGATTTGGAGAAATGGGTTCTGCCAGCTTGAGCGGAGACAACAAGCAACGAAAGCGAAGGGGTAACCTGCCCAAGGAAACAACAGACAAGCTCAGAGCGTGGTTCGTGGCACACCTTCAGCACCCTTACCCAACCGAGGACGAGAAACAAGATCTTATGCGACAAACAGGATTACAGATGAGTAAGTTTAGGCCTGGCTCACCCAAGCACGTGGAACACTAGTGAAAACTGGAAACTAACATGTGCACCCACAGATCAAATCTCGAACTGGTTCATCAATGCACGACGTCGCCAGTTGCCGACCATGATCAACAACGCACGCGCCGAATCTGACGCCATGGCGGGGGCTCGAGGCGGTGACATGAAGGTGCTCGCCACAACGGAACGAGGCGATTTTGACCACGGCAAGCGGGAGCCCGTTGGACCCCTAAGTGACGGAGAGGGCGCCACCTACGATGAGGAGCTCGAGGCGCTGAGCCAGCGAAGACCTGGCACCATGGGCAGGGGTAGTGTCTAAACTAGGTCTGTATCTGCCATTGTTTGAAATGATTCTTTTGGAGCGACACCCTTGGTCGGGTTTGGAATGGGAATAGCGGCTTTTCATCTTCTCCTTTTTTCTTCTTGACGTTTGAGGTTTTAGCCTCGAAACGCGTTTAGCGACGGGATATCCCATGGGAGATTTTTGGTTCATCTAGAGTGGATATATGGGGTTTTTTTCTTTTTTTTTTCTTCCCATGGTTCCCTGGCCCAGCCACTGGGGCGCACATCTTTCAAGGAACGAAATGCACGGAAATCGGATTACCAACGCCACAATGAAGAATTACGCGATATATACGGCAACAGCGGTAAATGGTAGATGGGTCTTTGAGATGAGAAATGGGAGACAAAAAGATTAGACACCTCGCGGACAATCTACGATAATCTAAGACGCTCAAGACGACTTTGGCAATAGGCGAACCAGACGCCTTTGTTGGGAGATCAGGACAAATCAAATCAAAAGTAAAAACAAAGCATTGCAAATGATGGTTGAGCCTGACAACGACTGACTGACTGTCGTCTGTGCGTGAATGTAAGTGAGAGGAAGAACTATCGTACTTGATAGGATTTAGTTGGTTTACTCCTGGGCTGCTAATTGCACTAGGAGGCTTTCCCCCTTGGGGGGAATATCAAACCATCGTGAGTTCCCAGTCCCTGATCCACCAACCTTACGACGGTAGTCTTACAGATGCCATCACCATCACCAACACTTACTCAAGTACTGTAATCCCTAGTCCTGCCAGTGCAGGTTTATGGAGAGGCGGATCCTAGCAGGGACTGTCTAGAAAACCGCCGGCCATGTATAGCGGCAGCGGCTAGCCCACGTTTGGGGCCACTGGTTCGATAAAGCCAACTGGTTAGTTAACCCACTGTAGAGCCCGATGCCGGTCATGAACATCTGCTAAGTTAGCGAGGAAAGGGGACCAAGTCCCAAGAGCGTTGTTAGGGACCAGTTTGAGGACCGTGTTAGGATGGTCTTTGAACGGTGAGCCAGTTGACCGGTTTATCACCGATGCAATGTCCTATAGAGGCTTTGACGGAAGGCTGATCTCCCTCGTAAGAAAAACCCAGCGGTAGTATCTCACGGAGATTCCCCGGTGCTGGGAAGCCTGCCAGGCCTGCCTCCAGTACAACAAGAGAAAGGAAAGTGTGGGTGTCATCGTGTGGCATGGGTAGAAGGTCGCACGTCTGCATAAAGACAGGACATCCATGACTTCAGGGCAATGAGCACTCATCAATGATACTGTTATGCAAGGCGCCGAGAGAGGAATGGCAAAAGAGAGACTGAGGGGGAGTCAGCGTTCGATAGTCAAGCTGCCCAGTGAGAAAAAAAAGAATCATTAAGGCTAGTCAACAGACTCCTCTTCTGCGAGTCAACAGTCAACAGTTCACGGTTTATCTGTAGAGATATGCAGCAATGTACATGTGCGCCTCTTCCGCTGCATGCACAACCGCATGGGGTGTCTGCATTCCCAAAAGAGCAATTCATGTCTAGTAAGGGTCTGTCAGCGGTTGTGATGCTGTCACGACCAGGTCATGGGCGTTTGGGACACGGCACTTGCAAAGGCTAGGTCAGGCTTTCAAGAGAGCCCTGACTGCCTGGGCCGTGAATGCCGTGAGAGCACAGATGGGCATCTCCTTACAAAAGTCCAGTCGAACGATCTACGCATGCGGACCAGCTGGGATCAGGGATGTACCCAAGGCATGAAACATATCAAAATTGACCGGTGAGGGGTGCGTTTCCCGCAGGCATGGCCTCTTGTGACCGGTCCAGATGCCTAATTCATATGCAGACAGGCCTAAAGGCTTATCGTCCTTGGGTTAACTGCCAAGGAACATAAACAGGTGGAAACAAGCATAAACCAGTTTGCTCAGGACAGACGGCAGATGCACCATCCGAGATGGGTAATCCTGGAGTATTGAGTGTCTATGCTTTGCCAAGTTTCCAAAGTTGAAGATAGTATAACGGGCCGACAATACCACGTCGGCTAGTAGAGGCAATCATCAATTCCTCTCAGCTCTACAGCTGCAGATCTCCTGCGAAGCCTCCACCCGCTAGAAAGGATGAACGGTTGGGACGTCTTGATGAGTGATTGTGGATAACATGATATGCATGCAACACGCGCTCTGCTCTGCCCCTGACCAGTGAATAACTCGGACACTTGTGTGTCTTGATAGTGACTCGGACATTGGTCAGCTTTAACAAATCTCACATGATTAAAACCCACAACACTTTACTGATGCTAGTTCGGGTATCTCATGGCCATCGTCGACCGAGGATCTTCCAACAGAAGTTCCCTCCGGATTTAAGAGCAAGTGACACAAAACGGGCATTCGCCGCGGCAAGAAGCTGGTGGACCATGAGGGGCGCCTGCGACAGCCTGTGGCGGGCTTAGGTGACAGCTAGGCTGCGAGGCGTACCCTTTTTCGTGCATATGCTTGTCTGTAAGCATCACTAGGAGGAGGTTAGTAACAGCAATGAGTGCGTAGTCGTGATGCAACCGTTCATCTGGACTTACAAGGAAATTACTTTGATTCAACTTGAAACTTGGCATGTTGTCCTTGGACAATGAGCAATTTTAGCTGTTCCTTGTAAGTCTCCTGTGTCGAACTAACGAGCCCATTCTTGGATGTTTTATTGATAGTTAGTTAGTGTGTAATGTGGTGTTTTACTTTTCCCAAGAGGTTATCGCGCTGTCACCGGATGGACAAGGATAGACACAGTGGCTCACCACAACTCCCTTTCCTCGTCCATGGAACTGGGGCGAGCTAGCCGCGTGGCTGAATGACAACAAGAGACTGTTTGGGATGATAGAAGTGTTTGACAGTTCAGTGTCTCAAGCAGCGCCCGCGAATATGGACCAACGTTCGACGCCGCTTGTCTTATTGACTTGATGTCTTTAATGCAGACCGTTCTCTCCATCCCTCCGACTCCATGTGCAAGGCGTCGAGTAACTAAAAATTTCTTTCGGGCCCGTAGAACCGAGACGCAGCTTTGGGATGTGACTATCGTCACCTCGGTGAGGCTGAAGAAAGGTCTAAGACAATCTAGACCTGTTCCGCGTGGCAAAACCGACATGCCAGTTGACGCACTCCGACATGGCATAAATTCAGTGCGGCCGTAACAGTAGCTGTAGCCCTGTTTGTGATGCAAAGCGCCTCATCATGCTGGAACCATCTTTTGTCGTTGTGGCGCAGGGGTATTCGGGGCCCTACTATCGATCTCGCCAGTATGTCAAATTGGACGTTGATCCTCGGTTCTTAAGCTAGGTCGACCCACGAAAACGAATTGACTTTCGGTATGGCTCGTGCGTGCTTGTTCATCACATCGTAAATAGACCGATGGCTTATAAGCCACTCTGACAGTTTCCCTCTATATCAGGTGCTCGTTTGACGTACAGTTCTGTGCGACTTACCGCGAGCTGCTCTCATGTTTTAATTTGAGGCTTGGCGGGGAGGAGCAAGCGAGCAAGCACATGAGGGTGCCACGGGCGGTCGTTTCAGGCGGTACCGGCAGGGCTGATGATGGAGAAGGGCACGGCGGCAATCTGTGTTGCAATCCTGTCCCCTGCTAATCCCCGAGACCCCAGGCGCCATACTCTGATCGACAGAACTATTTTTGAACGCGACTCGAGTGAATGTGATGAAGAACAGCGATAAGGAACAAAGAGAGGCTAGAGAGGGGAGGGGAAGACGACACGAGAATCCGTAAGGCCGACTCTCCGCCGTGGATATGCCGTTTCTACCAATGTCCAGCGTTTCAGTGCTGTGACGCTCCTCCCTTCCCTTCCATTGGAACCTAGTCACCCAATGCCGGAATTGCCAAAATCATCTTCTAGGGTCAACCTCGTTGGTCTAAACGCCACCACCCCATTTTGAAGAGTGGCCTGCTGGCTGGTGTCAAGCCTAAGCCAGTTCAGGACTGCCGCTAAGCTAGGCGCTCTTGTCGATCCAAGATCGACCGGGCCTCCAAAACGACCGCTAGTGCACCAGTGGTAGTGTGCGGCCTAGCTGTCAATTGTCAGCGCTTGCCGTAGCGGTAGCAGACGACTAACAAGTGCCACAGCAGTTACCAAGGGTGGGGGGCCTGGCGGCCGTCAAAGCAACTCGAGAAGCCCTGCCAAAGTTCTAGCTCGAGCGGTTGGAATGACTAAGAGCAGGTACGGTTTGCATTTCAAGTCCGCGTTTCCCGTCGACACAGTAGACGGTACAGTACGGATGAGGCATATCCGTCCCGTACACTTTGGTTTCATTGAACAGCCATGACCATGGGGACAGCCACCGCTCCCCTGCCCTCCAGTGGCGCGGTCCGTAAAACAAAATACGACCGTCATGACGGCCGAGTGACATCGTTCTCATCCCGGCTGTAGCGCGGCAGCACCGAAGAGGCAAGAAGCGTATTGTTCAAGGAAAAGCGTCACGGTTGGGGTTGTGGATGATGCTGCCCTGACACCGCATTGTGAAGTCAATCTGGTCCGAGAAAAGTCAAACCAAGACTATGCCGAGCTTGAAATACGAACGAGCTTGACATAACGGTAAATGGTGCAAACATTGGACACGATGATGATGATGATAGTGATGATGAGTGACGAGAAATGCTGGACACCCCGTTAGGAGCAGAGCCTGGTGCTTGGATCTCGGATGACTGCATGGTCGAGAACGTTTACTAAACATCAACGTTTGCCCCTTGATCCTCCGTCCCGGAAGACGAGACCGAGGCAAAGAAAGCTATTAACTGGGGGCGGGCGGGTAGTAGCGGTGGTGGTGGTGATCATCATGGACAGTAACGAGTGCTGCTGTCTCGGAGATCTGATTACCGAAAGTTCCAAGTGACATGCCTGCTGCCCATCCACTACGGGTAGAAAGTCGAGATATCATCGGCCGGGGGTTCCGGGAGCGAATGCAGAGGATCGATAGATGTGGTGGAGCAAGCAAGCATAAATGTGCCAAAATGTTAGTATATTTCTGGTGGGTGTGATGGAGAATGATGGTGGTTATGATGGTTTTGTGGTTTGTAAAGATCAAGTTGAGCTGAGTTGAGAGCGGTTGAAAACAGCACGGGTTACAGTACCTACCTTAGGTAGATAGGTAGCTACTGTAGCAGAGCAGTCAACTTAGTGGAAGGAGATAACTATGATGCGATTTGCCTCACTCCTACCCTGAGGTACTGTAAGGTAAGGTAAGGAAGGGGTGTGGCTGAATGGCAAGGGCGGAAGGAACCGTCTCGCCCCCACGCCACACCAAGGTGAGGTAAGGTAAGGTTACTAAGGTAACTTAAGCAAGCAGGTACTAATATAAAGCATTTCCCACCCCACTCAAGGTTAAATTATGATATTTAAAGAAAAGAATAAAGGACAAAAAAAGAGCTGGAATAAATAAAAGGCACACACATCGTCACGTCGAGTTTTTGCTTTTGCGTCTTTTGCTCTTATTCGCAACAGTAGAAGTAGCCAAGTGCCCAGCCTGCTTGCTCGGTCAGAGCTTCAAAGTCTTGCTCGCGCCTCGCCGCTCCCCGTCGCCAAATACTTCCTGACTCATCCATTGTTCGGGCTATTGTAAGCCTCGGCGTTCGGACAGTCTAGATCTCCGGCCACGTCCGCCAAACTGTATCAACGTGTAATCTGCCTGTGATTGATACGCTCTCTCTTATCGTGAAATCCTCCGTAGTAGAGCCTCCGTACGCATCTCATTGTATTGCATTTCTCATCAGCGTCACGCGATATTGGTATTCGTCGCCTTATGGAGATTGTCGATATATCTTCTCCCTATCTAGGCCTGACAAGGTTCTTCTGAAGCGGCGAAGAGCCCCATCTCGAATCTTGCCCACCCTGCACAACCACCTGACAGCCGCTTGAAGCCAAGCCTGGGAACTTAATCAGTTTCGTTGTATACTAGATGAGTATTATCATCTATCAAGATGCCGCCGGACACGACCGAGCCCGATCCTTCCGATCATCCCTCTTCTTCAAAGACGGAGCCTTTGGCATGCGTTTCCTGCAGGGCGCGTAAGTTGAAGTGCGATCGCACAACGCCAGCCTGCACTCGTTGTGTAAAGGTTTCAAATGATTGCGTGTATCCTGAGTCGAGGAGGAAGCCGACTTTCAAGAGGAGAAATGTGAAGGAGCTTGAGGCTCGTTTGGGTACTCACCATCATCTTACCCGGTCCTAGTGAGAACAATTGCTAACGACATATCTCAGCTCAAGTTGAGGACTATCTCAAAGAGGTTAACAAAAACTCGTCGGAAGAAAAGACAGATGATGGCAGTCCTATTCATCCAAATCAACCGGATATCAACTTCACCGATATTGATTTTTCAGCCGGAGTACCCCATACAACAATCAACAACCTACCACATGCCAACTTTTCCTCTTTCACATCACCAAACTTCGCAGGGCCTTCAAATGACAACAGTCCCCATTTCAACGCACAGCTGATGAGTCTGGGCATGTCTGAGCCTTTGCCGCCAGACGATGTCATGGAGGAGCTGTAAGAATCATGCCCAGCTCCAAGCCAAACCACGGGCGCTGACCTTTGCAGCAACACTATCTTCTTCCAATCTCAGTACCGAATGATACCTATCATTCATCCAGGAAAGTACTTACAGGCCTTTTATGGCCCTCTCCTTCGAAGACCCCCCATGTGTTTGCGATATGCTATATGGGCTTTGGCAGCTGTGGGCAACATGAAATATGACGAATATCATGATGTATTTTACCGCCGATCACGGCAATATCTTGAAGCGGACACGATGAAAGTGAGTAGTAACAACCGTGCTGAATGCCTTGCTGCTAACCATCCTATAGGGTCATGGTGATGCTTTCATATCCGTTCAGCATGCGCAAACCTGGGCCCTCATCGCTTTTTACGAGGCAAAGCTGCTGTTGTTTACCAGATCGAGCATGAGCGTGGCCAGCTGCGTTCGTCTGTGTCACATGATAGGACTTGACCGTCTGGATGGAGATCCCCACGGAGTGCCACCAGCATTGGGACCTCCCCTGACCTGGGCTGAGCTGGAAGAACGGAGGAGAATCTTCTGGGGAGCATTTGCTGCCGATTCCCACTGCTGTATTTCCACAGGCTGGCCAAGCCTGATCGACTCGGAACATGTATAGATCATAAGCGGCCCCCTCTTGAACTTGAACTTGAACTGACAAGCGTTCAGATTGCAACCAGACTCCCTGCTTCTGAGGAAGCATTCGTCGAGGATCGCAAGGAAGAAGCCCCTTTCTTGGACGAGGCATTCCAAGGTGCTCAGTACACGGGGTTTGCTGGAACTATCATCACATGCGAGATGTTCAGAGTCATCCTACGCCATGTCCACCGTTCAAAGCCAGACAGCCGATGCGAAGATGTAATGCACGGATCGTTCTGGACCCGACACCGTGACCTGGACAATACGTTGTCCAGCCTCTTCATGTTTCTTCCTGAAAAGTTCCGCCTGCCTGAGAATGTACGAGATGTATCAGCACTCCATCTCAATCTCAATCTACATGCCGCCGTCATCTGTTTACATCACGCCGCTGTCGAGAAGGCCGAAAAGCATAACCTGCCAGATCACGTCAAGCAGTGCAGCATCACTCGCCTTCGAGCAGCTGCCGAGGAGGTTGTTAACATTATGCGACTCACCCCGAACGCGACCCTCTTTTTTGTGAGTGTACTGTCTGTTACTTGACGGAACTCTTATGTAGGTTAGTAGTTACTGACAAGCGTATAGAAGAGCCCATTGTCCGCCCTATCATTGTACTGCACAACTACAGTTTACGTGTATCTAGGCAAAGAAAACCCAGCGACCGGCCTAAGCGCAATCGACCTATCGAATTTCCAGCTCATCATTCAATCCATGGAAGCCATCGCACGCGTGCATACGATCACTCGCACTTTCTTACAGCAAGCATGTCTTGATATTGAAAAGAATGGCCTCGATTCTCTTGTTCGGATACCTTCGCTAAGGAAGTATCGGGATGCTTTTCGGCCGAGCAAGCCGCGCATACCCCTTGTAGCTCGCAGCTCAGTTGCGCAGCAGACTGAAGCATCGCCTCTTGCCTTCTCCCATGCGACGAAAATGAACGCCGAGCAGACAAGACTAGACAAGGTAGCCCACGCCATGGGATCGGAGTGTGGTGCAACCTTGGGGAAGAGTTGCTTTCAAGCCATGCTCGGGGCCATCTCTCGTAACGTGGAGCCTGCAGATCGGCCAGATCCAGCTACAAACAAACGAAAGAGAACAAATGAAAGCCCCGGGCCTGTTCCGATGGCAAATGTACGAAATGACGGCACTCTCAACCTAAATCTCAACCCGAACTTTGGAGGGACAGGAATGTGGCCGTCGTCATTCTCACCTCGTATGGCCTCGGGTGCAGTCTCCCTACCCGACCGAACAAACTCGTCAACGGCATCTTCCCCAGCCAACCAGGGCTCAAATCCTGGTTCATACACAAAAACAGTCTCCGGGAGCAGCCATACGTCGCCCGACGTTGGCCTGGGAAACAGTGCAGAGGAGAACCGAATCGACCTGAGAGCGTTCCAGGAGCGAATATCTACGCCTATATGGCAGTCGACTGAAGAGGCGCTCTTTGCACAGATGGCAACGAATACGATTTCAAACGACGGAGCTGATCCTTGGGGGATACTGATTGCGGGTGACCTGAGTTGGGATGCTGAAGATCTGCCGGCGGGGAGTTGACCAGGGGGATGATAAAGCTCGCAATGGGTTTTTATGTAATTCTAGGACATGGCATGGTTGGAGTTTTGAGTTAGTCTTTTTATGTCTGTATGAGATGAGGGAGAGAGATTTGTATGATATATACCCAGGGTTTCTGTTACGATACGACACAGCTCTTGTACTATTACTGGAGACAGATTAGAAAAGATAGTAGATAACGAACTCGCTCTTGACTTGGAAGAGTTGTATGGATATTTATTTAAATAAACCAATCCACGTATGTTGAATTGCTCATTATCAAATTGCTAATGTGGTCAAGCCATTGGTTATCTTATCCTATCCTATCCTATCCCGTCTTATCCGAAGCCTTGACTTATTTATTAACCCCTGTAACAACCTAAGTTATCAAGACATGAAAAGCTCCACTCATCATGACATCTCCCTTCTTCGACACCCTCATCATCCTCTAAAACTATCCAGCCATTGACAACACACGAGTCGCTATCGACCATGTTTCAATACGTGATTGGACTCGCAGCCATTCTTCTCGTCTTTTCAAACCCCATCAGCGACTTCTTCTACCCAGACCGCGCCACGCGCACCAACGAGGTCTCACCGCGTCCAAAGTTCAATGAGTCGCTGCTAGCCATTGATGCGCCTAATGCGACTGCACCTGAATGTGCGCCCGATGGATACGTAGCTAGGATTGTGAGCAGGGAGCCCCTGATTGTGTATCTGGAGGGTTTCCTGAGTGAGAATGAGAGGAGCCATCTGTTGGAGATCAGGTAAGCGAGCATATATCAAGAACCTGCTAGTAATCTTGATACTAACTCCTGCAGTGAACCGATATTTGTACCGTCAACCATCACCAACAACGGTGAGGCCACTCATCGAGACTCCTCAGTCCGTGACTCTCAGGTCGCTGTCATCCCTAGAACTGACCCCGTCCGCTGCATCGAGTCCCGCGCCCGCGCCCTCCAAGGCTGGCGCCCTGAGCTCTGGATCGAGCGCCTCAGGACTCAGCGCTATGGTCCAGGCGGTCACTACAACCATCACTACGACTGGAGCTCCAATGCCCGCGGATGGGGCCGCGTGAGCAGTCTCATGGCGTGGGCCGGGGGCTCTGAGGGTCTCAAGGGCGGTGGCACTGAGTTTCCCTGGATCAAGAAGCCTACGGAGAAGGAGTGGTGTCGGTTTATAGAGTGTGCCGAAGCGGGACAGGAAGAAAAGGATACGGGAGTGGTGTTTAAGGTTATGCCGGGAAATGCGGTGTACTGGGAGAACTTTGCGGCGGATGGAAGAGGATACGAAGAGACGTGGCATGCTGGACTGCCAGTTTATGAGGGAACCAAGGTTGGGTTGAACATTTGGAGTTTTGGACGAATCTAAGGAGGATGATGGACACAAGGCATGCATGCGGTAGGCTTGAGCGTCAGAAGGCCAGTGTTTATCAAAATCTAGAGTACATATCCGTCTCAGCGTCACTTACAAACTCACTCCCATCGCCTCTCACATTGCCCCATCCATCTTCCCCATACAACCACCTTGCCCTCTATAGCTTTTGCAACCTGGTCCCTTGTGGGTTTCGAGGTTGTTACCCTTTCGTCTAGAGGCTCACTCAAGCCAATGATTTCAAACCAGTCTTGGATACTCCATTAGCTAGTCGATCTCATCATGAGTTTAGATGGATGCTCACATCGATGGATCCCGTGGTTGAGGAGTGGTCGCGGAGGAATATAGACCATGCCATTGCGACTTGCTCCGTAGTTGAATCCTCCCGCAAGCCGAGTCGAGTTTCCTTGAACAGTTTCAAAGTCATCGTTAACAAGGTAAGTTTTTTGAGCAGGTATTCCCATGTAGATCCTACCTACACTGTTAGTGACTGTTCCTCGTCTCGAGCAATTTGACTTACCCGTGACAAATCGGGGTCGGCAAAGGAGCATCTGGGTCTTCAGACACGAGCAACCATTCCCTTACGCCTTCATGAGAGTCCCACTTGAGCTCTGGAAAGCGACCTTCACCTCCGTTCATGTAGTCCTTTCCAAGTGTTGCACCATCTGGGCCACAGTCCGGAGAAGTGATTGAGAGTGTGGGCTCAGAGTGCTCAGCAAAGGCGGGAGTGGTGAAGAAAGCCTTGGCGTCTCGGCCCTTGCAATACTTAAATAGCCAACTGGCTGCTACCTCGATATAAGCCGTCATTTTTCTAAGTAGTTGAGGCTGGTGGTAGGTGTTCTATGGCGATATGCTGGGTGGGTTTGTGTGTTTTAGTCAGAGAGGATTGCACAATAGAAGATATACTCAAGCCTTATTTAACAGCCCCGAGAGACGAATGAATATATATAATAATCACTCACTTGATAAGAAAAGTCAATTTACAAGGCATCATAAACTCCTGATCGCTTTGTCGGGCGGGCCTAACGGGGATAATCACAGAGATCGGAGCCGAATCGGCAAACGCAGATCAGCATCACACCCACCTACACGCAGAGTAACTTTAAGACAAGTCAGAGAGTCTGATAGTCATCGTGATCGTAATAATATGGTTCATATCTATCTCTAAGCCAATGTTCAATGAATGATATCACCGTATGAATGCTATATATATCCATCTAAAGCATAGCAAAAAGACAACAACCCACCAAACCAAGACGCCTAACAGACTCCCAACCATGATAAGACCCAATTCTAAAGTTCATGAGACATGTTTCGTAACACTCTAGTTCACCCTAGGCCTCCTAGACAAGAAGCCAGGCAAATCCAAGGGCCAAAGCCCCAGCAAGCATAGAGACAAGCACATCGCTTCCAAACGGCGAAAGCGACCCAGCGCCGTTCTCCTTGTTGTTATTCGAAGATCCCGACGGTGCTGGTTCGCTTACACCAGTCGTTGAAGGCACCGAATTCTTGCCTGACCCAATCTCGAGAATATGCGACCCTGTGGCGTCAAAGTTGCTCTGCGCCAGCGAAATCTCATTGTTCTCCAGATCAAACACAACATAAGCGCTCCTCAGGAATGTATCACCTAGGATAGAAACATCTGATGTTGCAGGTGCAATTCCAAATGTGCACGCCGCCTCGCCATTGTCAAAGGATAGTTGACGGCCTGTGATATCTGTGAAATCAAGCACCAACTCGCTCAATGGAACCGCAATCTCAGCAGGGTCGCTGAACCGAAACGTCAGGTTCCCCGAGTCATCTCCGAGGTCGCAAGGAACGTATGCTGTGGTTTCTCCTTCTGAGTACTGGGCGCCGACAATATCATAGATGGCCTCTGTGAGACTGGCGGGTAGATATGTGAGAGTTGAGCCTGAGTCAAGAACAACACCGAGGTTGAGATTTTCTCCGACAGTTTCTGAACCTGCGCTGAGGCTGTCGAGAGTGATGTAAAACTCGGCATACTCGCCGTCAATCTGGTTGATGGGCAAAGTGACCAAGTCGCCGATATATTGCTGCTGGTCAACTCCTCCGAACAAGATAGTTCCGGTCGCAGAATCGAGGTCGTCTAGGTAGAGACTGAAGGCATTCGAAGCGATCAGTCCGTCGGAAGCCAACTTGGCCGGCAAGTTGTCATAGGGCTTTGCGTTGAGCTCGTCGACCTGAGCTTCGTTGCTGGTGTATCCAATGCCCAGAACGCCTTCATTGTCCGAAGTCTCATATCCGATTCCAAACTGGAGATGTTCAATCTTGACATCTCCCATGCGGAAGGTCTCAGTGGCGTAGTCGCCAGACGCGCCAGAGCCGTCGGCGTAGGAGATGTTGAAGTTGCTGGCTACGTAGTGGTACGTCGACGACTTGTTGGCGTTGTATAGTCCCGACTCACTGCAAATGTTTGCATGAGTAGAGCACAGTTCTGAGCCTGCTGCGTTGACCCATAGATCACTGCTTCCAGTGTCGAGATGAAGGCGGAACTCTTGGGGTGGAGTACCTAGGGTTGCGTTTAGGAAGTAGAGGGATTGCTACACAGGGTTAGCAGGATTGTCTCAAGGATACTGGAGTCAGATGACTTACCTCGTTGTCTATTCCTATATTTAATGAGCCGTCTCTCTTGCCATGGTGCTTGCGGTCGTGGGAAATAGGATCCGCTATCTTGCGGCGCTGAATGTTGACGGCCATAACTCGAGGCTCGAGACCATCTTGTCTCCTTTGTAGAGAAATAGCTTCCGCAAGTGAAAGAAGAGAAAGCAATAGGAAAGAGGACAGTTTATTTAACTTCATGATTGAAACTCTGTAGTTGAGCTGGGATACTCCTACTCCTCAGAGACCAGTTCAAGACATAGATAGATCCCAGGTGTTTGGTTTATATCTCAACCCATCCACCCAGCTCCAAGCAGTATTACGCCTTCAGGTCGTCTTCGAGAACATGTCACTCTGTCATAGACAAATGATAGACTGAGGGTCTTGCCGCAACACCCGCGCGGGAGACGAATTCAACTAAACTCTCGAGATGCGTCAACGTCACCCTCCAACGTCAGAGCACCACCTTTCGGCACGGCAAGGCCGAGAGGGCGACGAGACAACTTGAGGAATAATCCGAGTAGATACAAAGAATGAGAACATGTTCGGTTAACCCCAAGAGAGATTCAACGTGACATTCTGTATAATGTTTCGGGTCACGACATGAAACCCCTTAACCAACCCTGCAACAGATCATCTTTCACTAGCCGCCGCAGGAACACAGTGGTTTAAACACACACTCGAAACGTGTTGAAAACCTCTAAACTCCATCAACCTCAAACTCTCCTTGGAAGTATATCAACTACTACGTCAAACCCGAGAGGGCCACGCTCGGGAGACGCGTGGCTGGGGCAAACCTTTACGCCTGACATTTTCTGCCATCGTAGGAAGAAGAGGCTAAGAATGACAGTAAAGGACGGAATATCCGGGGTACTGTATCTATTATTATTATTATTAGCGCCAGAGAAAATGTGGATAACAAGGCCTTTCTATGAAACGTTTACTTGGGCGTCTTGGGCGTCTGACTGGCGCATGGCTTATCACGTTGGAGGTCGTGGTCCCTACAGCGCTTAGACAGGCGGTTGCAAGTTACCCAAAAATACATCATTTTTAACTAGAGATATTTATCCATCAGCGATGTAAGTAAGGCCATGTTCTGGAATAATACATGGTACCTAAAGTACAAATCAGCGTGATAGTGGAACAGAACCACTCCGGAGTTTATACGATGCTTACGACCACTTCTCGTGGCTGAGGATGCCGAACTTCCGACCAACGACGGAGAGGCACAAATAACAGCGAATTAGAGAAGTATTTAGTATTGATCTTTGATCCTTTAAAACAGGTCGAGTACCACCTTGAGCCGTCAAGATCTGATCTCCTTTAGTGATCCGCTTCAAGGGCTTCTTCTAGAGCACGCCTAAGCTTTGGGTGACCTTGTCAAGATCATAGACGATCATGTTACTTACTCCAAGCATCAGTTATCACGGGACTCTTTTATTATTATCTATGCCACAGAGAATTACACCTGATTCCTGTTTGAACCTAGCTCTATCACACTGAGCATTATGTACCTATCATTAAATACTATCACTATTTTCACCAATACCCACCTGCTCCAAATACCTGCTCCTAGATGGCCCAGCACAAAAACTATACTTCAGCGTGTTTGTACTGTGAAATGCTGTAAATAACCAAGCCCTATGTTTACATGTTTACATATTCGGAGGCCTCCTGTTAATCACACACTGTTTCTAACACAAACATTGCATTCATAATCTTCACCACCAACCACTCACAGCATGGCTTATTCGTCTGCCTATCAAGGCTGCGCCAACTCCGACAACCTGACCTGATACCAGTTGAATCATTTGTAGTTGCCTGGTAAGGCGCATACTGTACTGAAGCTGATGCGATGCGCCTTTTTGCGGCTGACATCCTTTGAGGGGGCGGCATTGCATCAGATTGGACTACCTCTCCAGCTTCAAATGGGCTAATACATATATATATATATATACACATGCATGCCACTTCCTGCTGACAATCTCAAACTCAATCAAACAACATAGTAATAACACCTTCAAAGTGAATCATGGATGCCGAACTCATCGCAAACATGGACCGCTGGTACAATGCCCCTTCTAGACTTTGACTGGAGCTCAACTAACACGATGCTCCTCTCAGTCCAATGTACGCCGTACGTGTACTCCTCCACTCATGACAACGTCGGTGTCTAATCATCTAACCCACAGTCCTTCTTTGGCGCCATCGGCTGTGCGTGCTCTATCGTCTTCACAACCTTTGGCGCAGCATACGGCACCGCAAAGTCGGCCGGTGCAATCTTTCAATCTGGTATCCTCCGTCCAGACATGTTGATGCAGAACACGTACGGCATGCAACCTGAGCTCTTCCCTGCCCTACCTCCACCTCCCCACCCC
>JABCKB010000555.1:0-50214 GCA_013184455.1 Fusarium continuum | reverse complement strand
ATATGAAACAATTTATCCAAGCAATGCTTTGATATTTATAGTTGATAGTTCTGCCGGCGAGAAAACGTAGCTGGTTTGCAACCTGGAACAAGATAACTTGGTTTCCTTGACTGACGTCTATACACAAACGCCTCACCGAGGATCCGATAGAATAGCACCGTGGCAAGAAAGTAAACCCCTCACGCTTTGCCGTTATGATCTTCCTAGTCAGCTTGGCAGTGAGAGCTAGCCAGAGGTACCCGTCAAAGTGAGCTTATATGACATACCATTTCACTGATCGATATGATCCTGGGCTATGATAGGCCACGATACGAGAAGCCAGTACTTTTTAACCAGGATCATTCTAGCGGCAGGGTGAGTACTGTTTATCAGATTGCCAACTGATCGTCTTATTAATTTATCAGATTCTCAAAGCCCTCACTACGTCGCCACCAAAGAAGAGGAACAAGATACCCGTCTCCAGTCTATAAAAGGCAAAGGATGTCCCTTCGAACACAATCTCATCATCCTCATCAATCATCACCTCATCTCAATCAACCTAATAACACTTCAACCCTTTTTTCATAATGAAGTTCTTCTCTGTTGTCTTCACGCTTGTCTCGGCCTCTGCTGCCATGGCCGCTGCCGTTCCCGAGCCCGAGATTCCCGGCAAGCTTGTCAGCCGTGCTGAGTTTGAGCTTGCTGAGCGTGAGCTTGCTGAGCGTCAGGTTGGCTGCTCCGCTTGTATCCAAGGCATCCGATGCTGCAACAATGCCTGCATCCGCGGCTGCTAAACGGACATTGTTGGAGCTCCTTTAAAGATTGACAGCATGAGTAAGTTAGAATCCATAATTCTTGCTCACCATTGTGCAGGTTAATAACTTTAAACTTAGATGTCCAATGACACGTTCGCCTATCTAATCACGATGCAAAAGGACAAGTCTGGAGGTGACAGGTTTAAGAAAGCTTGACGTGGATCTAAACGGCAAGTTAAGCTTTGCAACTCCAATAGACTTTGATGAGTTATGTGTTTACTCTAAAATTATGCCATAATTCATCTCTTGGTGTAATGTTTTCTATGCTTCTATTCATCCGTTTGGTTTGAATGACCACGTAATATGTAGTTAGAGATTGTTAACAGCAAGGGTTCTGCGCCACTAATCTGGATACTAGACATTGAGGAAAGCCGCCCTGAATTGACGTTCTCATTGATCTGCTTTCTTATTACCTCGATAATAGAAATCTTCATCTGAAAGCTCACGCATCCTGACTCGCAAAAGTGTAGTCATACAGAATCACTCGCAAAAGTGTAGTCATACAGAATCAATTAACTCCTAAAGCCCTCAGCAGCCATGTTCACACAACCGTTTTATCCAGCAGCTTTAGCCACCCTTGCGCACACAGAAGGCTATCTATCCCTGGTAATATCACATGACTCCATTCATGATCGAACCAGCTGTCAGCCGTGTCGAGCGGTTTCGGGCCAGTACCACTGCCAGTCCTGGTGCTAAGCACAGAAGTCCATTTATAAATCACGCCGACAGCATTAAGT
This sequence comes from Fusarium continuum, assembly GCA_013184455.1. NCBI lineage: Eukaryota > Fungi > Ascomycota > Sordariomycetes > Hypocreales > Nectriaceae > Fusarium > Fusarium continuum. Next base: position 48,683 of record JABCKB010000555.1, on the reverse strand, counting down.
ATAACCAGAGCTTAAGAAATTTTCGGACTAAATGATATGTTGTAATGTGGTCTCGAAATAATACAAGAGCACTCAAAAAACTATTGATTTGGAACTAAAAACATTTACGATTTTATGCTATGAGTTAGCAGCCTAATATTTTAGGTAGGAAGCGAAATGGGTTGAGCAGTGGGCGCATCACTATATTCTTCTACTTGGGACAATTACTCAGAGGTCAAGTTATTCCCGTGAGTTGAAACAATAATTTTTATATCATCACTGTTGACGTTTCTTTAGACAAGGTTTTCATAACCATGATACCTCATTGTGCAGAAAAATCACTATTCCCTAATTATGTGTAACCTTGATCTATCTTGATAAGATATGAATAAGGTCATCAGACCGAATTGTTTTATAATCAAGACCTAACGCTCGTCTTCTTGTCTTATAGACGTATAATCAACACGACCTCGGTTTCTAAAATCCTCAGTCTGCGATGATATTCGCTCAGAAGCATCACCTGATTCATCAGTCATATCCTTGGGCAAAGCCATAACACAGCCAGCGCAGTACATCAGCTCCGGGTGTCTACTCGACACGAAAGCATCAATAATGAACCGATACAACGTCCATAGTGCTGATAGGATGACTATAGTGTTGATAATGACGGAAACTACAAGTGACGGTGTGCTTTTAAGGCGTGGTATTTGGCAGAGGAATGTAGTTGAGATAACCGAAGCATTAATGCCGAGATTCTCCTCAGATGCGTCATTGGACTTGAATGCATGTTGCGCGAGGCCTATTGAGGTATTGACTCTAAGATTATCTCCCCAGACAGGTTGCCTGTCACGGATAGCTTCGTAGTCTTTTGTCGAATAGGTCAATAGCTGTGTGTTATTGAGGATATTAGGACCCGAATCTGCCTGACCAAGGTCTGCTAGGATGGTGAAATAGAAGGCCTTGGCTAAGTTGTCGGCCGATATCCAGATACCAGGTAGAGGCATCAGCTGGTCGCTTTCATCAGCCTTGGACAACTGCTCAATCAGATTTGTGTTGTTCATCTTCTCATGATTGCAATAATAAACGTTTGGCGAAACTCCGTTGTTGCTGAAGGGGACGAAGAAGCAGCTGACGTGGAAGAAGTCAAGTGCCTTGATATCTTCCGCAGAAGGCACAACCGTCTTTCTCTTGCTAAGAGAGATATGACCTTTGTAGATAGGAGGAACATTCTTGTCGTCCTTGAAGAATTTCTCGTTGGCAATGTGCATGTCGTTTGTCAAGGCGATTGAATACCATGCAAGTAGTGACTCTCCCCACCATAGGCTGGCCTTTGTAGTGTAGTTTCGGCCCGGGAATGATGTACCTGAATCGTTGTCTATTCCGTTGTAATCATAGGTGGTTGTCATGTTGACTGTCGTCCTGCCGCTGGGCGTGTCAACCTGGCAAGATGCCGATGCTCTCAATTTTGCGCCCCATTGCTGAACCGCGATCTGCGAGGCACTCCGATCGATGCCTTCGAATTCAATAGTAATACCGTTGACGGAACAGTTCTCAAACGGATTGCTGAGATAGGGTAAAGACCCAAGAAGTGCATCTGGAGCCCTGGGATTCTCACCTCGCCAGATCTTGGTGATTGTATATTTGAGGGCAGTATTGTTGGTGTAAAACTCAGTGTTTATGGGGATTGTGGTTGGAGAACAGACGGATTTGGTGTTTGCGGTCAGGAAAGATGGCCAGTCGGAGAAGGGATTCCGATTTTCGTTTGTTGTGTTTGGGTTGGATGCGGGCGTAGAGATGGTTTCGTAGCCTTGAGTCGCCACACTGAGAAAAGCGATGAGTCCAGTAGCGATCAATCCACCCACCACAACCACAGGTGTAAACCACACATACGGATATGGCCTACTTAGGTTATACGAGAAATATGACGAGTGCATGGTGTTTAGCACTTCACGAGGTAGTTAATGAGGCTGGGATGGTGGAAAGTGGAAGGCTAGTTGAGTGAATTATCGAAGTGGGAATGCTTTATTCTTATCATTTTCATCCAGCACACATCGAGTGTATGCAGCCACAAACGTTAGTTGCGAGCGGGCTCTTCTGTGAATGGTAGTGTGGGAGCAGGGGCCGAGAAAAAGAAGGCTGGATTTTGGGGGCCAAAAGAGATGTGGCAAACAACGATGACCTTATAAGAAGAGATAAAAAGGCTACGATGTGCCTGTTGAATAAGTAAAAACTGCATTACTCATTCCTAGAAACAATTATAGCTCTACTAGAGAATATGGACCCTATAGTTAATGTTCATATGATCTACAAACTATTCTCAAGGTTTGACTAATTGCACAGCCATATCTCATATCTGCAGATAACGCTAACCCTCAAGAGAATCCTTCCTCCATCCTTGGCGCTATTAATAGAGCTGTTTGGAGTGACTAACCAATTATAAGTCAACTGTGCCCCCTCATAGCTACACAGCCACTGAGGACCGCAAAGCATTCCCATCTTGATTACCCTGCATGTGTGCTACAAGAAAGATAAAATAATTCTAAGGACATTCCAATCTTGCACCTGGGGTCATTCTTCGACTACGCCCAAAAGGTAAATCTTCGAGACCTTATAGTCATATCGCAACTAACATTTTATAGTATCTCCAGTCACACTTCTAACGAGATCAATCCTCTGGTTGGTTGTTTCAAGAGTAATAAGACCTGGGATGGTGAGAGGACGCCAGATAGCAGCCATGATGGTGACTATAGTGCCGGTAAGCCTGTTGATACCTGCGTCGTTTTAGGTTCCGTAGCCATTGTCTGTCTAGCGCACGCGCTATATGCCACTATTCACGCATGTGCGGTGGAATGGGCCAAGGATGAGGTCCACGATGGATCGTGTGAAGGCATTGTCTTCTTCTGAGCTTGTTTCTAAAGAAACGTAAAGACCAAGAGTTGTTTGCTCGTTGCCGATCCATGTCTTCGTTTCTGCTCAGTCTGAAAGTTATTTCCACCATTTGCGCCACTCTTTCAATTCCTGAGATGTTTCAACCAAGTCTTTCAAGGAGTCGGAAGCTGACTCATTTACAAATCTATCAACAACAAGTCCTCGTATGATTCCAAGATGTATATGGGACCGTGTAATAAGTAAGCGCATCTTGAGTTATCCGGCCACCAAGCCAGTCTTGCTCGTCGCAGATCTCGTTGCCAATGCCATCTAAGATATCCTCTGCCAGTATCAGATTTCAGTGGACATGATGTATCCCCAAATGCCTACTTGGATCTGTCCCTGTTCTTACCTCCCTAGACAGCCCTACCTTCAGGTTGATGGTGATGTAGCTTCAGAAAACGCTTCCATGTCGTTGCGCTTCCGGAATAAACATGCTATACTCGAGGCATTGCATTTAGTTCTTCGCTAGATGAACTGGAACAAGAATATGAGAAGGGACGCTGGGTAAACTACTAACTACTAATTCCCAGCAAACCTATATATCTTGTCTTGATCCCCTCGTTCTCTGGGTAAGAGTTCAAAAAGACATTCTGCTGCTCCTATCTTGGCTAACAGTTAATTTCTCCTCTCGGAGCCGCATGAGTTTTCCTGGATATGTACAAGAAGGCCTTATACTTGGCTCTTGGAAAAAATATCATTCTTTCTAACTGCGATGTAGTAAAGCTCACCGAAGGCCTGATGGCTGCAATGGATCAGGGACAAATAGATGAAGTGATCTGGTCCATCTCTCACACCGCCCGCTGTGATAAAGATCTCAATCCTGAGTTTGTGGAGAAGAAGGCAAAACACTCTAATTTACCTCATTACTGAAAAATCATCACTCATTCTTTTAGTGGGAATATTTGCATCTCAGTGAGAAATCTTGGACCACCCTCAGACAGCCATCTACTTGACACACGGATGTGGTTCGATCGCAAACGAGGGCCTCTATCGTGGAAAGCCGATGTTAGCCATGGGTTTGTTTTTTGACCAAATATCCAACATGCCACGCCTAATCGTGAGTGGAACTTCCGAGGCTCTTGATAAGTTTTACTTCACACCTGATGATGTCTGCCCGAGGGTGAAGCTACTATCGGAGGACAAGGGCGAATCGTATGAGCGTAGCTGTGTGAGATTGCAGAGTGCCACAAGAGCTGCGTCACATCATAAAGAACTTGAAGATGGCTACCGGAGATGGAGTGGCGAAGTTGTGAAGAAGTGGATGTCTTGAGATCTTCTTTTGGCTTTGGGATGGACGACTGAGATACGCTAACAACTATGCAGGTAGAAACGATGGTGACATGCCAATAAAGCATAAAATCAAGATTCCTTCCATCTTATTGATCCGGTATACATCTTTCCGCTGTTGACCGCCCAGGTTGTCCTTGTCACATTGTTTGACGCTGGACTTAAGAGGTTCACCACCACATCTGCCACCTCCGAATGATTACCAACTGATTCCAATGACAGATCCAGAGCTTTACCCTTACTGTCGTGCTCGTGAGTGCCATACTGCACAGGTGTATTAATTGATCCGCTGTAAAGCACAGGTCAGTGCAACTCTTGGTCGTTGATGGAATATCTTACGTCGTCACAATATTGACTCGAATTCCCCTCTTCCCTACTTCCTGTGCAGCACTCTTGACCAGCCCGATTGCAGCATGCTCGCTGGCGCTGTATATGCCTCCCTTCAGGAGCCCTTGCTCGCCGTATATACTCGATACAAGAACAACCGAGCCTGGCTCCTCTAGATACCCGGGCTTCACCACTTCCCCCAGTACGTTAAAGACGCCTCGGACGTTGATGTTCATGACAAGGTCGTATTGGCTCTCTTCAATCTCCCAGATCTCCTTATCGCCGAGCCTTTGCCCTGCCGTACTTGTGATGTTCGCACAGCCGTGGATCTTGCCGAATTTCTCCTTGGCTTCTTGAAGAAATAACTTGACGGATTGACGGTCCGTTATATCAACTCTTCGAGCGAGGATGTTTTCGTTTCTGTCGCCCTCTAGCGAGTCGAGAAATACTGATAGTTCATCTTGGCTAATAGTGCAAAGGGCTACTCTCGCGCCGGCTTGAAGCAGGGTTGATGCGGTAGCTAGGCTAACGGTTGACGCACCGCCATTGATGACAAAGGTTTTGCCATGAACAGAAGCGGCCATTTCACCGTTCGGGAAAGCAGCTGATCGGTGCTTAGATCTTCAGGTGATATCGCCTTTCAGTAAATCAGCAGTAAATCAGCCGCAAATAGCATAGGTAGGAAGTTTGCAGTTCCAGATTGCCCCGAGTAAATGGGCTGAAATTCGTCTATAGATAGTTACATGTGATTCAAGGGACCCGTTTAGTTGTGCGTGATTGGCACTAGCGGCTCCGCTCGCTTATTAGAAAATACGGTATAGCCTATCATCGTAGCTCTGCGTCACTTTAACGGCTTGTCATTGTGGCTATGCTGAGAGTTTCAAACGTTTATGCTCCTGTATAACCCCCATTTTGAGCTTAGCTGGCCCCATCGTGATGTCAGCTACCTACGCAGGCAAGGCTGGCGAAATACTACATATGCTTCATCGTTCTCGGTTCAGTGGAAAGTCTTACTTATTCTCCCAATAAAAGCCAGCATATTCCTCAAGTTTCAGGGCTATGATAACGAAAGGATACCCTCCCCTTGAGGGATCACGACTAGGTCTAATTATAAAGTTACAATTGCGCGATTTATCTCTTGCGAAGCAGAGACTCACCCGGCCATGGTAGGAACTCAAAAGGTTTGGAAGCAAACAAACTCCATGCTTGGCTCGTTGAGCCCCAAGCCAAGAGACTCGCGAGAGCCATTTAAAGTTTTCTCAATAAGAAACAAAGGCTGCACTGTTCCACTCATCAGAGGTGCCAAGCATGCCCCCGGAATTGACTCTATCAACAAATAAACGCTGACGAAGCCATACGAAGAGCCCCGCAAAAATAAAAGCTAATAGTGACTGCGAGTGAGGCATGTCAATCACTTGTTAGAGGCGACAGACTAGAGCCCAGCTTTGCTCCATTCGGGCCCCGGGGATAGTGGGATAGGCAGATTCATACAGCCCAGAACATCGACGTAGGAAATAGAAGGCGAGCAGAAAAAGTAAATCCAGCGTCTGAAGATGAGGTTACACACAGTGGCCTCGAAAAGGAATCGATGTTGTTATCACCCGGACACAGTATCGAGATCCGCTTACGTTGTGGAAATAATGAAAATATGCCCACATTCCTGGTGGTCTTAAGAGCGATATAGCTTCTTATAACCAGGCATGTACGACCAGAGATACCAGACTATACCGGTATGTCCAGCGCATTGAGTAACGCATATCAAAGCCGGATTCACCTCACTGTTGACATAAGGAGTTATTTTACAAATACGGCACGAAGGAGGTTCCCTTTAGTGTAGGATCCAAGTTGATAATCCCTCTAACTATTAAAACTACCAGGAGTGAAAGATTAGAACACTTGCATTCTTTCCGAAGACTATATCAATATGGCGGCCATCATTGTAATTTGCCCAGCCGGTCCAATGCTCGGCTTAGACTATTACTTACTAAAGCACAGTCCGTTACTTGCCTCTCAGAGAGCCTTTTCTACACCTCGTAGATGAGTCGCATCTTAAATCCAATGATATAGCAAGGACAGTATGGGTCACTAGTGTGAGCTTGTGGTGAGCAGGAGTGAGTCTCATTTCATTAGCCGCGCTCTGAATGACGTCGGTGAGAGTAGGGGCTGCAGCGGCGCTTTTCTCGATCGTGCTAAGTTAGTTAGCCGCATCTGCAGCGACGTCTTCTTGTGTCAAAAGATGATTATCAAGCGTCCAAGGAAATGACGCATCATGGAGATTAGTCAGCGCCACTACCGTAATACTCTAAGTTACTTATATGTAGCTCTCCTCGGTAAGGCGACGTCCAGTGCTGACATCTTTGGTAGCATTCCTGTGTCTTGCGCATAAAGATAGCCTTGAAACTCCCATCAACCCTTCTTGAATATCCATCCAAGCAATGGCCTTGCCAACATCCAGTTCTATCAACCCTTTCAAACTCTCTATCGCCCAGTCCACTCTCGACGACTTGCAAGCGCGTCTCCGTTTAACCCGCTGGCCCGACAAGGAGACCGTCACCGATTGGTCTCAAGGTGTACCACTCACGGCAATCCAGGAGCTTTGTGAGTACTGGCAGAAAGAATACGATTGGCGACGATGTGAAGCGCTGCTTAATTCGTACCCTCAGTTCACGACGACCATTGACGGAGTGGAATTTTACTTCCTGCATATTCGGTCAAAGCACGAGAATGCCCTACCTCTTGTGCTTACACATGGGTGGCCTGGCTCAGTCCTGGAATTCAGACACGTAATCGACAAGCTCGTTGATCCCGAATCTCACGGCGGCTCTTCCGAAGACGCGTTTCACCTCGTCATCCCAGCGCTTCCGGGCTACGCCTTTTCTGGGAAGCCGACGGAGAAGGGATGGGACTACGGTCGCACCGCGCGTGCATGGGCAGAGTTGATGCAACGTCTGGGATATGCAGGCAGCGGATGGGTCGCTCAAGGAGGCGATTGGGGAGCTCACGTGGCCGCGAATCTAGGCCATCAAGCACCTAAAGGATTGAAGAGCATTCATTTTAATTCCCTCTTCTTTGAACCCAAGGCAATTTCTACTCTCCCAACTTCTGCAAGATCCATGCTAATGTCGTCCTTAGAAAGAAGTTGAAGTTCCAATTCAAGACACAAAGAGCGAGAAACGAGCCATGTATCTGGATAGCCGTCGGGATGCTGGGCACGGCGGGTACTCCCTACAGCAGTCCACGAGGCCGCAGACCATCGGCTACGGGCTTGCAGACTCACCAGTCGCACAGGCTGCCTGGATTTATGAGAAATACAGAGACTGGTCTCATCACGATGGCAATGTGGAGACGGTGTTTAGCAAAGATGAGATGCTCGACACCATCATGCTGTACTGGCTCTCCAATTCCGGCACATCCTCTGCTCGTTATTACTGGGAGTGCAAGCCGGACTCGACCGCATGGCCGATAGAAATACCGGTTGGCGTGAGTTGGTTCGGCGGCGACAATAGTTATGCACCAAAGGAATGGTGCGAACGGTACTATAAGAACATCGTGTATTGGAATGAGACGGATAGAGGCGGCCACTTTGCAGCGTGGGAGGTACCAGACCTATTTGTTGCGGAGATACGCGAATGGCTACGCAAAATCAAGTAAGAAATCATGTAACATGCTTTTTCGTGTATCCGTAAGCATCTGCTGGTCCTTATTAAGTAATATAGTCACGTCATCGCGCCAATTTGCTATAAGCCTCTGGCCAAGTTGATCGCTGGAAGTTGAGCCTCGCGAACTAGCAGATTAGGCACTCCTAACAGGCTCTTTGTTAATAGGATTGGGCTACATCAAATCTCACGTTTCATGACAAGCTTTTAGAGATGGCGTGGCTCCAAGAGTTAGCTTTTCGGCTGCTGCAGTATCCGGAGCAAATAACATATATAATGCACAGCTTTAGGTAGCAGTTGCCAATGACATGCTTCTGGAAGAGAAGCTTCAGGATCTATAACGAGCCTGGCACTTATTATTCGTCATGATGATCTGAAGCCTCTGAACCAGAGTCAGAGTCCGAGTCCGAATCTGAAACACTTGAAGATGGCGCCGCTGAAGTCTCCTCTGCACCACCCTCGTACTCCTCTTCACCACCTTGCTCATATTCGTGATCTGGCGAGTGTACGAGAGCAACATGCGGATAGCATTTGAAACAAACATCGAACCACGTACATGTCTTGCAAGTCCACACCAACCCGTAGATTTCCTGCAAGTTATGTTAGCCGATATCCCATGGGCGAAAGGGGCGGGAGTAGGAACTTACACAATGGCATACATCGCAGTACTTGGTAGAGTGAAGAATTCCGAGTTTTACTCTGGACTCTTCCTTTCCTTTCGTCTCCTGTTCAGCGCTGGTGCTTGGTAGCTCCTCAGTTGTTTCCTGGCCCTCTCCAACCTCTGTTTCTGGTTTGATACCATGCGTAATCAAGGATACAACGTCCGAGTTAGTCCTGCAGTAGCGAGCAATCTTGAGGGGAGTCCATTCCTCGTCGCCAAGTTTTGCAACCACGTTCCGATCAGCCCCGTTCTCGAGCAAGAGCTTGATAGTCGGTACGTCTGAAGATGGCTCACTCGAATGCGACTGGTCTAACCATGAACCGAACCCCCGGGCAGCCCAGCAGAGCGGTGTCCAGCCATCGACATCTGGTGCATCAGCAGCCGTCTTGTCATCTATGAGCGAGATGATCTTTTTGACAACCTGCAAACGTCCGACTTGAGCAGCCCAGTGCAGTGCCGTACGCCCCATGTTGTCTTTTGCAAAGATATCACCGCCTTTCTCGAGTATGGCCTCAAAGTTAGCCATGCCGTTGAGCGCAGCGAAGTGAATTGGCGTACGACCCATATCATCCTTGACATTGATAGTTCCACCCTCCTGTCCCAATATGATATTGATAATACCCGGTGTACCACACATAGCTGCTGCATTAATAGCATAGCCTAGTGTACCAGCCTTCAACGTCACGTCCGGTCTTTGCTTGTCATGTCCAGAAAACAGGTATTCAACCATCTCTTCATGGTCATACGAGTTGAGGAAAGCTCGTTTTGTGCACAAGGACTGCAGAGGTGTGCCATAGCTACTATCGCATGTTGAGTTTATGTCGGCACCCTTCTCGATAAGGAACTTTATGATTTCAAAGTCTGGTGTTCTGCAAGCCTGGTGCAGGGCTGAACCGTACCATGCCGACTTGTGGTTGATATTTGCCCCTCGCTTGACGAGAAACCGCACCTTCTCAAGATCAGAGTCAGAGACGACGCCGAGAGCAGTATCTCCTCTGTTGTTCTGAAGTTCCATGTCCGCCCCAGCGTTGATCAGCCTTCTGAGGTTCTCAAACGTGATGCCCGAGAGATGAACAGCTGCCCATTTATCAGCGTCGAGTATGTTCACGTCGATTCGAGATGAGAATTCTAACAAGGCTGGGAGTGTCTCGTTAAAGGCAGCCACGTGAAGAAGAGGCTGGTCGAATTTGACTGCTCTGTGCTGCAGGTCGGCTCCAGCTTCAGCAAGCAGACGCAGGATCTCAGGATATCCGCTTGAAGCAGCGCACATGACCGGAGTCCAGCCTCTGAAGCCCTCGTGTTCTGGCTCTTCCACGCCAACACCGTACTCCAAGTCTATCTGGGCTCCGTGATCTAGGAGTTCCTCCACGGCTTGCCGGTAGCCAAAGTGTGCTGCAGCTGTCAAGCTCGTCCAGCCGCCTCTGGTACCAAAATCGGGGTTTGCTCCTTTCTCGAGCAGCAGACGAGCCATGCCAGGTACATTCATGCCATCAAAAAGGGGCGAGGTACCTTCTCTGCTTGGCTCATTGGGATCAGCACCCGCTTCCAACAACATCTCGGCCACGGCGTATTGATGATGCGAGGTAGAATATAGTAAAGCTGTCAATCCAAGCTCATTCTTCTGATTAGGGTCTGCACCACGATCCAGAAGCTTTCGTATCGCGGCGTCCTTCTGAGGGTCTGACCTGAAGACCCAGACGTCGTCGATATTATCTCTTGGGTAGGTTTGTGCGGCTATGAGCAAAGCGGTGTTTCCGTCAATATCCTTGGCATTGAGGTCTAGGTCCAGCTCCAGAAGCCGATCTAGCATCTCCGGGCCAGCATCTTCAATTCCCCAGCCTACTGCCTCAACCAGAAGAGGCGTCTTGAGCAGCTCACTCCTAGGATCAGCACCCGCTTCTAGCAGCATGTTTAAAACTTCTAAATGACCGCGACTGACTGCCCATCGCAAAGGAGGGCCAACTGGACCATTGATGTTGGGATTGGCTCCCTTATCAAGCAGTAGCTTGACGCATTGCTTGAAGCCATCATCCGCTGCGACAACCAGAGGTGTCCACTGATCGTCGCTCGTAGACGTGGAAGATATACCCATGTTAGGGTCCGCACCCCGCTCTAGAAGGAATTCCACCGCCTTGGGCTGTCCAAAGACAGCTGCAAGATACAAGGCAGTGAAATTTGACTCGGAGGGATTGTCAATGTCGACTTCTGACTCTTCTAGAATAACCTTGATCACTTCGAGATGTCCCTGAACTGCAGCAAGATGGAGTGAGTTTCTCTCATACAAGCCAGTGTACTTCATACTAGCGCCGTGCTTCAAGAGAACCCGAACAGTGTCTGTGTGGCCGTGTCGAGTTGCTTGGAAGAGAGGAGAAGCCCGCATAGCAACTTCCCTCCATTCAACATCTGGATCAGGCGGGCATCCAAGTGAAAGAATCTTTTCTGCAAAGCGGTCCAGACCCAGGAAAGCCGCTCGATAGATGATGACCGGGGGCCAATCGAAGGTCTCCGGTATCTTGCCCTTGGACTCAATCTTGTCAAGCAAGCTTAGCATCAGATCCTCATCACCAGAGGAGCCAGCGGCCTCGAGAGCTTCCCAAAGCTGGCTTTCTGTGAATTCATACTCAGCAAGTAAATCTTGGACGACTTTGATCTGATCCTTGCAGGCAGCTTCGAGTAGACCTCTGAACACATCTGCATCGTCTAAAGGCTTTACCGCATCAGGAAGCCCTAGACCAGCAAAGATAGGGAACAATGTCCTAAAATGCGGGGGTCGTTTTGTTGCGGGATTCGCCAGGGACCAGTGTGCCCTAGCCAGAGTTTGGACCAGATCGGTCTTTGAGGTCAAGGCCGATAAGTCTGGACGTGGGGAGCTCAGAGAATAGTGATGAGTCCAGGCTTGGATGGCATACGAAGCAAGGTTCGTGCGATCAGGGAACGTCGGGGTTTCGAAGGTTTCCGGGTCTGTAACTTGAAATGTCTTTCCGATATACTCATCGACGCTCTCTCGGGACAGGTATTCAAGACATAGAGTCGTGATGTCCGCATGGGCTGTCTCCCTAATCTCGTCCCACAGATACTGCTTGCTTCCGACACCCTCTTTTGTATCATTACTAGAAACCATAATATGGTGTAAACGAGGATGCTTGAATCTGATTTCGTTATGGTCTACCTCGACGATGCCAGCCAGCCCTTTCTGGATCTTTGACATCAGGTTCTCCACTACGGAGGAACCAGGTGAGGTGTTGCCCCGATCCTGGTCTGTACCAAATGAGAGGATAGTTGCAAGCTCCCAAATGGTAAGCGGCCTCACGGCGTAGAGGAGCCAGGAGAAAAGGCGTCTGAGTATGTTCTGATCGGGGAATCTCTTCAACACCCAATCCAGAACCGATTTCAAGATTTCATCCTCCCTGCCTTCACTTTGAGTGAGATCTAACATGTCGAACATGTCTTTGAATGAGGTCTCGTCAGGCCACTCCTGTCGAACTATGGCTTGCCCGCAAATGATTTGCCGCACTGGAGGTTCAAGAATTTCGATAAACTCCAATTCCTTACGAATCTGATCTTCTCGGATGTTCAAATCTGGTCTGGAACTTGACAGCAACTCGAAATCTTGGTCAATAATGGTTTCAGGATAGAATATCACGTCGGCCGTTGAGAGATCAACCGGCACACAGAAAGGGCCGGATAGCTCTTCGGCGAGAGCGCCGGGCTTGTGACTTGTAACGACTATCTTCCACGGAGTCTCGTCGTTTTGATGTCTGTAGAGAATGTTGTCGAGAAATCTCTTGCGAGATCCTTTGGTACATTCGTCGAAGTGGTTAATAACGATCATAGTCTGTTCGACCTCGTCGGATGTTCTAAACATTTCAAAGAACTGGATCAAGTCTTTTTCAGTCCATCCGCGCTCATTCTGTAGTTGAGTAAGCAAACGTGCAATGGCAGGTCCTAGTTTGGGATGGTGGTTGCAAATCTGTGCCAAAAAGGTGGCAATCATGTCTCGGATGGAATCGCACCGAACATCCCACTGGTCAAACGAAAAATAGAGGACCATAGCTCGCCTTTTGATCTTGTATGTCTCATTTTCGAGGGCGTAGAACACTTGCTCAGCGACCTCTCGAACACGGTGGCTTCCATGAATGTAGAGAATTTGAGGAGATGAACTATCCGACCAAGCCTGAAACTCGGGTAGGTCAGCGAGGGGATTGCGCACTGCCCGGTCTCGCAGCGGATAAACAGGAGACGCGAGAGCCATCAGCTTTCTCTCATGTATGTACTGGACTGGCTCTACGATTGGCTCCTCTGGCTCCCTTACATCTAAGAAGAGTCAGCAAAGTATTGTGGCAGAATTTCAAGTTTAACATGAACTCACCCCATTCAAGCTTCGTAAGATGTTCGGTGAGAACAAAGTAGTCTGAGGGGGCTGGGGCACTTAAACGTTTCTCTAATGGGATTCCTAAGGTACCAGAATAAGAATTGAAGCACTATATTAAGTCAATAAACGCCACACGGGGACCTATGTCTAGATTGAGGGTCTTACAACATTGTAGAATGCCTCATACTGTCCATGTGAGTGAAGGTTTATGATCCAACTGCGAAGAGGGACTTTGGAGTCTATGAAGCATCCATTGACTTGAGAGACGGCTTTTGAAAGACCTGATATCGCCGAGGTTGAAGGCCGAGGGTTGCCATATGCCGAGGCCCAATTTTCGTAAAGGAAGTAGGTAATTCTGCTTTCCAGGTCTCGTTGGCTAATATAGCGATGGGGAGTGCTATTAAAGATCTGTTTTTATTAGAACTGTTGGAAGCCGGCGAACAGCACACTTTACTTACGAGAACTCGTGTCATCTCTGATATGTCTTCCCATGATTCCCTATCAAGAGCAGCTGTGACAAGCGCCTACAAGGGCGTAAGTATAGCGTGACCCGGGGGGCTCAAGGACGTACATCTTTGACTATGGTACCTCCAAAGTCATGACTTATAAAGTAGATCAGTCGTTTCTGTTAGAAACGGTTAGGTCCCACGCTAGCTATTATCGAATCAAGATCGCAATTATGGATCTACTTACCTTGGTCTCGTTATAGCGTTTCGCTCGTAGGCCTTTCAGGAGCCTTAACGCCGCCTTGTGAATAGCATGACGGCTTTGGCTTCCAGAGAATAGCCCGGTAGATTCGTAAATTAGATAGAAGACTCTACAGCTGTCTTTAGGGTTCTTGGGGCTGAGATCTGTTTCCGATCTTTTCCCAGCAAACTTGTACACCCATTCAGAGCTTCCTGATCCAGGACTATCTCCAATGCCTGCCATCCAATTGGCATAGACTCCCGGAACAACGACGAAGCTATAGACCACTTAGCAGGGTAAAGATGAATGGCTATGTAGTACTCACTCTATGAGTCGAGTTTCGTGGCCAGCGAATGGGTCCTCCTGATCACCGGCCGTAGCTACCGGCAGGTACTCTGTATCTTCCCATTCAAGATAGAGGAAACTCTCCTCTATATCTGGGGGCGGAGGTACAGCAGATCTTGTATCCGAGGCAGCATCGTTCACATGTGCGTTGTTCTCGGCTTCCTGGATGTCCTTGTTCTGGGTATCCTCAATCTTGTCCCCTTCCTGTCCATCTCGAGGCTGTGGAGAAGCACGGCGGGATGGAGCCGAGCCACTGGAAGAGGATCCAGAGTCGGACTCTGAATCGGACATTGTAGTGTTGGTGTTTTCTGATGGCGTCGAGATGGCAGACAAAGGAGAGCTGCCGTGATCTTTGGCTCGACACTGAGCAGATGAGATGCTCAGCAAGTTTCGTCCGTGACGTGTGACCCTACGCTTGCTGAAGGAGGTGGAGTCTCACTGTGAGACGCAAATTGACATGGGTAGTCTGCTTACTATGGAACTTTGGCATCCTGATCCTGGCACAGTGTCTTATTGGCTAAGAATGGTACGACAATGCGCTCACGAATAGCGATAGCCGCCGAGCTGATACAACCCTGGCTAGCCTGGTAAAATTGGAGGCGCAAAATGCCTCATGTGCTCCGTTGGTGCATAGGTGATACCCACACTAACAGGGGTCTACTACACTAGAATGCATGTACATAATCAGGCTGATGCTACTGTCTTCTTTAGGGTCTTTCCAAACACAATCTCCACAAACTCGTCCAAGTCAAGCGCTCCCAGATTTTCCGTATCGTAATCCTTGCGCAGTTTGTTGGTGGGCGGAAGAGTGGGATCAAAGAGGATAGGATCATCGCGAGGAGTTTCCCCAAAGAACTTGTTCTTCAGCTCGGTTTTCCAGTCTGCCTCAGCGGTGACCTTGATGCTGCATTCAAAGTTCTCCTCGTCGTATTTCCGGTTGAGCAGGATAGCGCAGCGCAAGAAACTTGGCGTTCCTGACTCTATCGTAGGGTTCTCGTGGAGGGTCCAGCTCGCGCCCACTGCCTTGCCGTAGCCGTCGTCAGAAATGTGACCCGACACTCTAGCCTCATCGGTCGTGGTCTGGCTGACGGTTGTCTCCAGCTTTGCCGAGCCGCCAACTTCCACAAACTGGCTGGCCCCAGCCTTGACCTCGACGCCACGAGTTACCGACTCCTCTGCCGTTGAGGACAGCAGCGTGATGCGTCCCTCAGGAGCAATTGCTTGCACTTCTGGTGCTGGAACTCCATGGACACTGCTTTTGAACTGGAACTCGAGTGTAGCTGTGCGAATGCGGCGCGATCGCTTGGTCGTGTCCAAGTGAAAGTCGTAGATGAGGAGAGTCCCGTTCTCTCCTTCGGGAGATAAGCCTCCGTGGATAATCTCACGGGAATTGCATCGCATCTGAATGATTCCTCGACGTTCAGTAGCCGTAGCTCGTTGAAAAGGCGCTGCTGGATTGTTCTTGGTGTGATAGCCGCTGCCTTTCTCACCACCTTTGTTCAGCCCTATAGTGATGGAGGTTTCGTCGAGATCTGAATCAACGTCTGAGAAGTCGACATTATCGTCGCTCTCACTGTCGTGAATGTTCTTCTCAATATCGCTCATCTTGTCTGTGGTGGTTGTTAATTGCTACTGAATTGTGATGCTTGTGGCAATGAGCACGACACGGCTTGCTTTATGCTCAATACCTTGGTCTGATAGACAAGTTAGCCCGCGCTCATAATACCGAAAAGGCCGCCCCCGCAGATGCTGACCACCTTCAAATCCCTGCTGCGTTCAACATGACTACGACAAGGCTGAATGACCCCTGGCAGCTGACTCCGACCCCTGTAGCGACGTGGCCTATGAAACGACGTCAAGCCCAATTATATGCACGAGCATGGAGCACTTTAGCGTGGGTGGAGTGTCCCATTGGGGGCCAGATTTGGAGGCTGGGAGGCCAAAGGATGGTTTGTCCTGAACAGTCTGCCTGGTTTACCCCCGTGTGTTGTTTGATCAATCCACTTGCTCTCTAGTATCGGGAGCAGAGCGTTTCTCTCCCATCGAGGTATACCTACAGCAAACAACCATGAGTCCATCAATTGAAGAAGAAGAGACCAACGGTGTTGAGCACAGTGAGCCTGAGGATGTAGAGGCCGAGGCAGAGGCAGAGGCAGAGGCAGAATCCAAGGCCGGAGATGATTCAAGTGAGGAAGATTCTGACAGCGACGAAGAAGAACAAAGAGAGAAAGTCTCAGTGAAAGCTCTTCTCGATGAAGTTCTCGAGAAAATTCGCAGCGGTAAACTCAACCTGACCGACGAGGATCAATATGCCCACTTCATTTCCCGTGACGGCCAGGATCTTGCATCGCAGACTGGAGATCAGGATCAGCCAACAGTTCTACACATCATGGCCAGTAGGGACAAGAAAGAACTTCCCAAGCTCGACAGCAAGATGCAGCCACTCATTGAGTTTCTCTCAAAGCAAAAGGATTACCTCACAACCAAGAATCGTTCAGGCCACACGTCACTGTTTCTTGCTATTGAAGCCAAGAAGAAAGAGATGGTCCAGTGGATGTGCGACGCTCATCAAGACATCAGTAGCGTTCTCGCTATCGCCGGAAGCCGAAACATGAACTGTCTTCATGCTGGCATCAACAAGAGGGTCAGATTTCTCGGCCTTCTCATAGACAAGGCAAAGCCGGAAGCTTTCGCGGCCAAAGACGATGATGGGAATACGCCGCTTCATCTTGCTGTCGAGCACAAGAAGTGTAAGCGGGAACAGCTTGATTTCATCAGGCAGATGGTCGAAAAGGGTGATCCAGCGATTGTAGCTGGTGGTCCTGATAGTGACTTCAACAAAGACAAGCTCTCTCCCTACCTCTACCATAAAGAAAGCGTGAGGAAGGCCCAAGAAAAGGAGAAGAAGAAAGCCAAGGAAGAAGCCGAGCGCGAGAAAGTCAGCAGTCGTTATCAGAACCCTGGCGTGGCAGACAAGCCGAGCAAAGACTTGGCGCCTGTCCAAAAAGGCGTCTCCTCAGGAGCGTCAGTCGCTCACTCGTTCGACCCATCGAGTCGTTCAGATAGACGAACAAACATCCAGCTCGACCACCGTACCAAGTATGGAGGCGGAAACCCAGTTCAGGCACCTGTCGCCGTGAGCTCACCGGCTGTCGCTGCTGCGCCTGATCCCGGACTCGACGAGAAAAAGAAGTCGGCTCGTGAACCAGAAACTGCAAAGAGTAGTAAGAAGGAGGATAGTGGCAGCAAGTCTTCTTCGAGGGTGGATGAGACTATCGTCAAGAACGTGGAGCACTTCCTCAAGCTGCACTACTTGCGATCTCGAAGCTACAATGACGCCATGGAGATTTTGTATGGACGCAACACAACTTCTGGTAAGTATTCTTCCATTCATAAGGAATCGGGATATAGTTTGAACGAGCAACTCACACTCTCTAGACCAAGAGCTCTACTTTGACCTGTCTGGCGACATCAACTCTGCAGGTGTTCTGACTCTCGCCGAATTAGAAAACCTTCTGTCTAAGCTCACTTTTGAAGACACTCTTCAATACGTATGCATTCCGAAAATCAGCGTCCAGATAAGCCAACCGAGTAGCCGAACTGGCTCAAGCCGGAGATCTGTCAAGTCCACCAAGCCAGACGGCACAGGCAAGAGAGATTTATGTTACATATTTGACCGTCTGCGCAAGAAAGGAGTCAAGACGATCCTAAGGGTATTTGTCGATGATTCAGATTCTCCAGCGCACAGTGACGAAGCCATTGAAGATGCTTTGAAGATGATGGGTGTAGAGGTCTGGGACTGGAATAAGACTGATCTTTGCACTGAAGTCATCCACAAAGCTGCTCCCAACGCCAGAGAAGTCCATCTCTACTGGAGTGGAAACAATGCGGTGCTTAGAGGCTGGAGTGAGGAGGGCGGGTTGAAGAAGTTACGCGAGCTGAAGAAAGTGCATCTTCACATCCAACAAGTAAGACACGCCTTTCAAAATGCGGTTACCAGAGCACTAATCGTTCTAGGGACTTGAGTCAACTGCTAGAACTCGACTCAACGTGAAAGAGTTCGAAAGCAGGATGGAGAGACTGTATCCTCAGGTTAAAGTCGACCCTGTCTGGTCAGACATGCGTCAAAGACCATCAGAGGCTAACGCTGCCCGAACCGAGGAGCAGACAGAATATTCCACCAAGCACGAGTGGATTCAGTGCATGAAAGATTTTCGCAAACTGCTATTCGATGCTGAGAGGTACTACGAGGGCCAGAAGGTTTCTGAAAGTATCGAAGAGCCCATCAGAGTCGCCCTCATTGATGACGGTGTTGATGTCAAGGACCTTGAGTACCATTTCATTGGTGGTCGGACTTTCTGTCCCCGTGTTGAACATCAAGATCTTAACAATCCGTACTATGTGTCTCGAAGCGGGCACGGGACTATTATGGCTAAGCAGATCCATCTAATGTGTCCTCAGGCGCAATTTTATGTTCTGAGGCTGGAGGATTGCCCTTCAGAGGACGGAACCTCCCTTAATCTCACAGCCAAGAGTGCTGCAAAGGTATTTCAACCACTGCCTTCACCTATTGGGTGGGACTAAATACTTACACGTTCACAGGCTATCCGTGCAGCTATCTTAAAGAAGGTGCACATCATTTCCATGTCCTGGACCATCGATCCTCCTGAGGATGAAGAAGAAAGACGTGAACTCGAAAGCGCCGTCATTGACGCCGCCAATGCAGACATTCTCATGTTCTGTTCGGCCATGGACAAGGGAGCCAAGCAGACGGCTACTTACCCATCCAAGGCGACACCCAGCAAAATCTTTACCATTGGTGCAGCCAACGCTTCAGGTGCTAGTGTAGACTACGTTGGTAGTCTCACCAACATCAACTATACTTTCCCTGGCGACAAGGTTGAAGTCGATGGTGGTCCAACCAAGACTACCTCTCAAGAAATCGTGGACGGCTCATCTGTAGCGACTGCACTTGCGGCGGGTCTGGCTGCGCTGATTCTCTACTGTGTTCAAATCCGGGTGTTGCTAGCCTCAGACCATGATAAGCAGAAAGCTCGTAGAGATTTTCAAGCTATCAAGAAACACGAGGGCATGAAACAAGCATTCAGGGCTATTGAGACAACCGAAGAGAGTAACCACAAGTTTCTCAAGGTCTGGGAAGTTTTTGGGAGGCATGTCGAACAAAAGGAGCGGACAGATCAGGATAAGTGGATTGGATTGGTTGCAGAGGTTGGCACACGGCTATGTAGCAAGATTTACTAGCGGAGCGACGGTACCGAACAATGCGTCCCAAGTGCCCTCTAGCAAGCTATACCTACTCAGTACCCCGTTTACGATTCGTGGCGCTCTTAGGAAGAGTAATGACAGATAGACCTGCCGAGACAATCCGAACCGATAGGACCAAGCTAAACGAGGAAAATCGAGCGATCGTGACACCTATACGCAGGAGAGTTTTCTTTACGGCACTGGCCTTTGGATACCAACAATATCCTTGGGCCATTTCATCCACTGGTTCCAGTATCCTCCTAGCAGTTCGTCAGTCACCTCTACTATATTTCTCCCCCAACCTTCTATGAACCAGTAATCGTCTAGAGCATGAAACAGCATACCGAAGTACGCAAAGATGAGCAATGCTGGGGGCTGTCGCTGTTGTAGTAGCTCAAAGTACTCCTTAGGGGTCGCGTACAGCCAAATGAACGGCGAGGACCACACCTGGTTATATCCCCATGTAGCCAGAGCCTCGTGACTAAGTGTTCTGAACTGCCTCATGTAGGCATTACATTTCCGCAGCAAGTACAATGCCTGATCATAAACATTCGCGTCGCTGTTACGATGCCAAACTCCCTGTATACTGCGGAAATGGTCGTCTTCAGCCACTGACCGCTGGTTTGGATCCAGCTCATCCCAGTTGCCAAGTTCTAGCAAGCTACTCAGTGGACCTTGACGCACTTTATTATGTACTGGCTGCAATATGGCTTGGACGCGCGTATCGTTGGAATCCATTCGGCTCCAAGGATACGAGACCTACGGTCTGCAGAAGGGCCGTTGCAGATAGGCCCGCAGACACACAACACGTACAGAACATTCAACGATGAACACACGAATAAGGCGTCGCTGTTTCCATCGCTCATTTGACTTATGCCTTGCTGAAATCCCTGCAGCGACGCATTATGGTGATGGGCTGCGATACAGATAAGTCGCTCTCTATCTGCAGGTTGCCCATGTGCAAGGTGAAGGGCAGCCAGGCTGAGTATGCCATGCTTGACAAAGGCATGTTTGAAGGCGATACGCGGAAAGGCTTTCTGCCAGTAATGATCTGCCCAAGAGGACTTTACGATGTCTAGGCTTGTCGATATAGTCCAGTGGTGTAGTAGGGCTAGACCATCTAGCACAAAGTTTGCCAGAGATGTCTCTTCACTTGGGACAAGGCGGGGCATTGAAAGAGAAGACGCGAGTGATGCTTCATCCGCATGCAGAGCCGAGACGGCAGTGGAACGGTCACTGTTCGGTGTCAGGCTGGGGGTGGTGATACTTTTGGACGTATAGACACATGGACGGTCGCGTCGGACGCATGCAGTGCAACTTGGTTTTCTTTCATCGCACTAAAACACAGAATTAGAAGATGAACTGAAGTGTTCGAAGAAAAGGTGGGGGAAACGTGCCTCGACTCGTCGCCTCCTGCAGTCAGCGCATCCCTTTTTTGACTTGTTATGTGGTCGTCTCCGACCGATCGGCAAATGGTCCGCTGTTTCCGTTAATGAGCCATCAGGACACATGCTCAACAAGGGGAGGCCCTCGGGGAGTCTGGCAGGGAGACAAAAGGATGTCATGGGCTGTGGGAACGAGGAAGACGGAACGAGATATGAGGGTCGATAAACGAGGAGGATGTACAGAATTTGAGCCAATCATCGCTTAGTAAACGCCGATGCAAACGTCATGGCCGATCTTGCAATACGCACCTCCCTTACGCCATATCTCGTTTGTGGCCACCTTACCGAACACTTGGACAATAGCAGTAAGCTTGCTAACTATTAAATACCCAATTGCCTAATCTTTATTTTCCTAAGAGGATGAATTATGATATGTTATCAATCCAATCAATGTCTTCCCTCACTCGTAACTTGTTGTCATCTCAATCTCGACAACAGTACCCCTAGGCAGTTGATGAACTGCAACGCATGCACAGCACATGATCGTAAGTGTCAGTTCAAGGATTCTTGTCGTCGTTTCCCAAAGCTCTTACAGGCTTAGGGTCACTTGGTAAATCTGATCCTATGCTACATTGACAGAGTCGAAGTCCTTCATGTACTCCAGGAAGACATTGGCTTTCACCACACAGTCCGAGCTACTGCCGGCAGCTTCAGGCACAGTCTTGAAATTTTGAAGCGTTCCGCCCGCGGATAAAACTATGTGGAGCCTCTGCTCTCAACTCCAAAGCTGTAGCCGCACCAATGGCCGCAGGTCATGTAGTTAAAATAGAAAAATCGTCTTACTATTGCTGAAGCTGTGACAGCTACTGTCGACAAAGACGCAATTACTCCAGGGCCATCGAAGGCAAAAACGGATGAGGTAATTAGTTGTGACGAAAACGAGCTCGTTGAAGGTTGAAGTTACTTGCGTTGTCCGAGAGCATGATGGTCAAAGGACCTGCATCATTGGCTTTTATAGGTTGAAATAAGATGACTCCGAAACTGCACTATTCCTTTATGTGCTGCTAATTATGATCAAGAGGTGGCTCATAAGATCGTAATTAATTCTTCCACGTGTTGGTGGGTATAGAGCACCTGTTCAATGAAACAGTTCATTGTTGGGCGATGTAGAAACTTACCCCCCTGACAACTCAACGTTGATACAACTATCTATTTCTAGTCTCAATCACAGAAACAAAGTTATCTTGACAAAAAAATTTTTTTTTAAATAAATTAGTGCAATACAGGCCAAACTTTAAAGATATGAGCCTTGTTGCTGAAGCTCTTGGATCGCGAATCTCTTGAAAACAGGCGCCTTAACAGCGATCTATTTGAGCCACCCTATACTTATTTTTCTCTGTGCTGCTGCTTGTCACATGTGTATTTCGGATCTTTGTGGTCATGTACCGGTAGTTGTCTTTCTAATCCCTGCCAGATGCCCACTTTTCGTCACGCGAAGGACACACGAACTTGTTTTCCAGGGTGCGTCAGAACAGGACAAAGTAGAGGCCGGCGCTAACTAAAATCCGGTTGCACTGCCACGGACTGATGACTTGAGAACACACAGAGCCTACATATGACGTAGCGTGATCACCTTCAAATAATGCATGCATTGCCTGTTGCAATAGGGAGACAATCTCGTGAGCTGTATAGTGCTGCGGCCATGGCGCATCTCCTGGCATTTTCAGCTCCGGAGAGATCACAGTCGTATGGTTATGAGGAAGACCCAGGCAGTATGCCGGTGTATCCACTCACAAAGGATCATTCCTCGTTGTCGAAAGGTGGAAAATTACAGTAGCCGTAAATCAGTCAGCAGTCAAGGACTGGACAAGGTTTTTATAGAGATCGACGTTGAGTTTGCCATTTCCATTCAGGTATCCCGCCCGTTGCTGCGTTATTGCCTGAGGCCACAATACCAGTGACGACTTTAGGGTATGTAGGTACCTCAATAGCCGTAAGCTCGACGCAACTGCAAACAGAGCTTGAAAATTAAGGCTTGCGGCTCATGATGCACTGATGGCCACTAGACTATGCTAGAATAAGGGTTGTCGCAGCGCTTTGGTTGCGTTTATACTGGCTGGTGGGTGATGTACAAATGGGGAACTTTTGATTGGCTTGCAGCGACACTTGTTGTATTTCAATATTGTGGATAATTGCTCAATTGAGCCGCAAACTGGCTAGATTTCTTGGAGCTAGTGAATCGCAGCTGAAAAATAATATCCTTCTAACGAGTCTCTTAACTGTTGCCAATTAATTACTCTGAGAGTCAAGACTAACTGGGATTACTCAGGTTTAGCTGTTGAAATATTCTGCCTGCAGGCTATCGTGACGGACGTTGAAGTTGTTTTGTTCAGTCTCCAGGTTCCATCGACGATCACATGGAGCAGCGATCTTGCTAAAGACTTAGATCGCCGTGAATAATGGAGATAGTGCTTCTGTTTTGGATATAGAACGTTGCCATGCCCAGACTCGAATCTTTCTCTGACAGCACGTCAACTTAGAGAGCGCGTTCCATGCGTTTTCGCCAAGCCCGGGTCAGGTCAATTGCTCCAGAACACCGCATCTTAGCACTGACTAATGCAGAGCATAGACTTACCGGCTGATCATTAGCGTTTTCAGCATGGCGCTGACCGAGATACCCGAACCCTGAGTAATAGACAAAGAGGAAAGGTTTTCGTTGATACCTTGGGCACCCGTATCTCTCCGCTCTCCTACAGTACTTTGTCCCACTTGGGGTCAATTCCTCTTTCACATGGGCTCGCAGGCTCGTCTAACATCCGATGCCCCGACACTGGACAAAAAAATTACTGATCTAACAAACAGGCAGTGAAATAAAGATGCATATGATTGGGTCGTTATGGCTGGGTGGAGACTTGGAGGATGAGCCAAGACCTGGCGGTTATTGCTACGAAGCGGCGCCATCCTTGACTTCATGTGGGGTAAGCGGGGATATTAGAGCACAAAAGCCTGGTTTTGGACACGAGAATCTTGAATTCTGTTGCCTAAAGCCACTTTTCTCCGCAGTTGCTGGGGGTTGGCATCTCATCTTATCTCATCTGAGTTTTGCGGACATCCCTCATACCAACAGGGCGAGCAATCTGGGTCAACCACGGCTTGTAATCAAACTCAATTGACTTGTTGAGAAGAATTGAAACGGAAGGAAGAGATGATCATGCAATTGATGTCCAACATAATGAAAATCAGCGTCAGCAGAGTCGCAAAAAGTACTGTTGTGGTCTCACGGTCCACCCTCCGTAATCTAACCCACCCCCAGAACCAATGAAACCACCTTTCTCCGCGTTGATCCCATGGGGAAGGGATTCCTCCCCCAGCCCCAACATGCTTGGCGCGAGTGATATCATGGCGGCCAAGCCTGTTAACTTGCTGCCTAGGCTTGGCAAGGGTGGAAGCTTCGGGTTGCCAAGTTGGACCCCAGAGGGTTGCCAACTAACGGCTTTAAATTTAAGCTTATATATACAGCCTAATTGTCGCAGCATTCTGCTTTGATGTTGCTGTTGTTGTTGTTTTGTTGTCTCAGCAGTGTCTACCTCTCTACTACTCTGTTACTGGCCTGCCTCTTGATTTGCACGCGGTGATTCATCATGGACGACAAAGATATTTCCCCAGGACACGGCGGCTCCTCACACGATGAGAAGACCTCCACGCCCCCGCCCGAGAAGGGAGGTGCCGAGATTCTAGAGCACGCTGGTCAGGGCCGTCGTCAATCGGCTGCCCTCAACATCATTCAGAATCCTCTTCAGGTTAGACACCTTGCTTACCGTGATCCTGAACGGCTATTGACTTCTTACTGCACAGAGCAAAACACGTGAGCAAGTCGTCGCCGAAGCGCGCGTCTTTGCCGAGAGCAATGGCTTGTCAGAGCATGCAGACCTCTTTGGCAGAGCTGCTCTTGTGGCCCGAGAGTCCGACTCCTTCGACTCGGTCGACCTCCTCGATGATGAGCGCGCCGCTCTGCAATATGAGAAGGACCATAAGTGGCATGGCTCCAAGATGCTGTGGTACTCTATTGGTCTCTGTGCCGTCGGTGCTGCTACCCAGGGATGGGATCAGACAGGTGCCAACGGTGCTAACCTGTCATTCCCCAAGGAGTTCGGCATTGATGGTGAGGGAAGAGATGAGTGGATTGTCGGTATCATTAACTCCATCATCTTCCTCACTGCTGGTCTGATGTAAGCCTGATATTCTGTCGCACCGATACCTTCGCCGTTACTGACCCCTTCTTCCTACAGCGGTGCCTTTATCGTCGACCCCCTCAACCACTACTTTGGCCGGCGAGGTGAGATCTTCATCACAGCCTGTTGCTTGGTCGCTACCCCCATCGCATCTGGTTTCGCCAAGAACTGGCAAGAGCTTTTCGCCATCCGTTTTATCATGGGCATTGGTATTGGTGCCAAAAACGCTACTGTTCCCATCTACTCTGCAGAGATGGCTCCTGCTAGGATTCGTGGTGCTCTGGTCATGTTCTGGCAGCTTTGGGTCGTCATTGGTAAGCGAACTATGCTTGAACCTCATCCTCCACATAAGTACTAACTGGCCAAAGGTATCTTCCTCGGCTTCTGTGCCAATGTTATCGTCAAAGACGTCGGTAAGATCGCTTGGCGACTTGAGCTTGGTTCTGCCTTTATCCCTGCCTTCCTGCTTGCTATTGGCATCTACTTCTGTCCCGAGTCCCCTCGCTGGCTGATGAAGCATGGCCGAATCGCTGAGGGATTCGTCTCCATGTGCAAGCTTCGAGCACACCCCATCATCGGTGCCCGCGATTTCTACTACTCGTACATCATCTACCACGAGGAGCTTCGGGAGAGTGCCGGCGCTGGCTACTTTGCTCGTCTCTGGGACTGCTTCGCTGTTCCTAGGATCCGAAGAGCCAACTACGGTGCCAGCACTGTCATGTTGGCCCAGCAAATGTGCGGTATCAACATTATCTCTTTCTACAGCTCCAGTATCTTCACGCGTGCCGGTTACAGCCACGACCAAGCCTTGTATGCCTCTCTGGGTTATGGAGCCATTCAGGTGGTCTTCACCATCCCTACACTCTTCCTGATTGATACCAAGGGTCGACGATTCTTGACTCTGGCGGTAAGTCGTTCTCAACTACTGTCACCAAATTAAGACTGACTTGTCGTTAATAGACCTTCCCTTTCATGTGCATCTTCCTCTTGGCCGGTGGTCTGTCCCTTCTCAACGACAGTGGCGCCCGCAGTGCCCAGATTGGACCTGTTGTTCTGTACGTTGCCATCTCCCATCTATCTGTGTACCAACCCAAGATTCTAATCCGATCTAGATTCGTGTACCTCTTTACCATTGCCTACTGTCTTGGCGAGGGTCCTGTCGCTTTCCAATACTCTGCCGAGGTTTTCCCTACCATCCAGCGTGAGCAGGGCATGGCCTGGGCTGTTTGCATCAACAACACCTTTGCCGGTATTCTTGGTTTGACCTTCCCTCGAATGATGTCGGCCATGACTCCCACTGGTGCCTTCGGCTTCTATGCTGGACTTAACCTCATCGCCTGGGGCATGATCTTCTGCTTCGTTCGCGAGACCAAGCAGATGACCCTCGAGGAGTTGGATCGTAAGTTGTCGCCTGCCAACCGTTTTTTCTATTCAGCTGCTGATACACAATGCAGAGGTCTTCTCCGTTCCTACCAAGAGCTTCCTCTCTCATGAGACCACCGTGTGGCTCCCTTACATCTTCAAGCGCTACGTCCTTCGAAAGAACATCCAGAGGCCTCCCCCTATCATCGAGAAGGGTGAGAAGACCCTTGCTTAAGTGATGGACTTTTGTGCAAGGATGTCAAGTTGCTGTATTGGTAGTAAACGTGCAATATATTACATACACTGATCGCTATGACGGGGGTCAGTAGTTAGCATGAATCGTACCATAAACTTATGTTGATTGTCATAGATGGTGAATCTGTCATGCTAATCGTACCCGATTCTCGTGCTCAGCCGCAGATATAGCATAACGCGTCATAAACCCAGCCGAACACGGACTTTTTTAAGGAGTAAGTGCCCGGAGATGCCGACTAAACAGGCTTTGCGGGATGGCTTCTATCCCACTCTATTTCCGACCCGCGCGCGCCGGCAGATACCTTACAATATGATTGGGCGCGAGGTAAATATAGTAATCCGGACGACGGACTAAGTCACCCTGGTAAACTCAATTGTGAACTTGATCGACAAGTCAATCGGAGCCGAGGTCATATTTCCTGCGTAGCACGTATTGCACAATTTACGTTATGAGTTCTCGTACTCCTATATATACGGCATTCCCCTAGCGCTCACCCCATCAACATCTCCTACAACCTTCCACTCTACCTTCAATCAACCAACATCATGCTGCGCTCTTTGCTAGCAATGGCCTGCTTGGCCAGCTCCGTTATGAGCTACGACCAGGTCCTGGGATTCAACAGCAAGGTCGAAAGGGAGAACAGGACCCTCGATGAGATCTACAAGGCAGCTCTGAAAGAGGGCAATACTGTTACTGTCTGGCACGGAGGAGATGCGACAAACCAGCAAGACGGATTGAAGCAGGCCTTCGAGAAACGCTTCCCGGGTATTAAGCTCAACATCACGGTTGATCTGTCCAAGTACCACGATGTTAGACTGGATCAACAGCTTGCTGCTGGTGGAAAGTCGGTCTATGTGGACAGCGTCATCTTGCAGACTTTGCAAGATTATCCTCGGTGGTCTCAGGAGGGTGCATTGCTCAACTACGCGCCCAATGGCTTCGACCAGATCGATCACGCTTTCAAGGACAGCACAGCCTCTTGGTACGGCGTTTACGTTTTCTTTTGGGCGAATGGCTGGAACACAGAGAAGCTTCGCGGAATCAAGGCCCCTGCCGAGTACGACGACTGGCTTCGACCTGAATTCAAGAACAAGCTCGTCCTGACCTACCCTAACGATGACGATGCTGTTCTTTTTGCCTTTTATCTTATGTAAGTACAAGAGTCTCTTGGTATTTCACGAAAGCTGACGACTCTACAGCATGCAGGAATACGGAGCATCCTGGTTTGAGGCCTTGCTCAAGCAGAACCCTCGCTGGGTTCGAGGCACAGCAACCCCCGCTACCATCATCAGCAGCAAAAACTTCACCGAGGCAGCCTTCTTTGCAGCTGGCGGAGGATTCAGTGATTCCAAGCCTCTGAAATTCTCGCAGCCCAAGCATGGCAAATTCGTATCTTGGGCACAGTACGCTGGTATCCTCAAGGATGCTCCCCACCCCGAAGGAGCGAAGCTGCTTCACAATTTTATTCTCAGCCCAGAGTTCCAGGCCACTTCAGGTAGCTGGCCTGTTCGTCGCGATATTCCCACGCCCGAAGGGTTCCCCGACCTTCGCAACGAGACTGCAACTAACCCAACCGAGTTCGCGAGGTTTATGGAAGATCGGGCTTTGGTTGAGAGGCTTCGCTTCTGGTTTGAGGCTCGTATCGGAGTAGCAAAGGGAGTTTCCCCTATCCATGACCCTCTTAACCAGGGCTGAAGGAGATAGATAGGTGTATGAACAATGACTGCTATGCAGACCTTTGTGACGATATGGAGTAACATATCTGGTAGATAGCTGCCAACGAAGAGTTATTCAGATTGATACAGCCTCATAGTGATGGATGGTACTGCCACAAAAGAACACAGAGCGACATATGTTCTAAAGAAGATAGGTCTAAAATTAAATCAGTCTAGAAGTGATGGGCGCGAATCTAACTTGACGTGTTGCACCACGAGTCTTTCTGCCTAAGAAACTTTACTTGGCTCGTTCCACATAAAGCTTAAGCCAAAGTTTCCTGCACTGTATTTTAGTTGCGATTAAGCAGGTTTGTGGTCAGTTTTTGGGAGGGTAATAGTGTATCAGTGTAAGTGCAACCTCTATGCCTGGCACTCACTCCGACAGAACACCATAGCCAGTGAAACTTGAAGGTTGGTTGCTTACAGTGAGAGAACTATGTGTCTTGTCTTTTTTTATTCATCTTCTAATCATGTACGGACACGGGCCCATTCTCCCCAATGTCCCTTCAACTATCCTCAGAACTGTCGGCTTCTTGAACAGTAGGGTTGGTTTTGCGGCTCCGTCTATGTTGGATGAAAGCCAATGCCAATGATGTTGTCGTGTGCAGTAATGCGAACGCGGCGGCACCGTAGTTCCCTGCCACAACACCAGGCTGATCAACCGTTTTGAAGAGACCGAGCGGAATAGTTGCG
Organism: Fusarium continuum; assembly: GCA_013184455.1. Lineage (NCBI taxonomy): Eukaryota > Fungi > Ascomycota > Sordariomycetes > Hypocreales > Nectriaceae > Fusarium > Fusarium continuum. The sequence continues at coordinate 19,530 of JABCKB010000555.1, read as the reverse complement.
TGTGCAACAGATGCCCAGACGTTCAAGCCTGCTGATGCAAAAGCTCGCGTCGCAGGATCTCCAGATAGGGTATCTTGCGTCCAAGCCCAAAACATGGAGTTGCTAGCTTGGCAAGTTCCAGTCAAGTAGTAGAGTGTCCATCTTCCCGACTTGTTCTCTGGATAAACGGTTGTACTCGCCAGGATCAAATCCACAATGAAGGCCACAGTGCTGCCCAGAACAAGCATCGGCCATCGGCGTCCGCGTAGGATCGTGTCGCTACTCCAGGCCATAAGCAGTGTGACGATAACAACTATAGCCTGGATTGGAGTGTTATAATTGTCTAGTCAGAGTAAGCAAACGTTAGAGCACGAGAAGACAGGCTCTAGTACTAATCTGTGGTACGGTGAAGGAACCTGGTTTAATAGTGTTCCAACCCTTCAGCCAGAATGCCATTGATTGCATGGGTTGATCTACGACGGCATTGCAGCTATGGCCATGTTAGTCGACAAATCAGAAGCTGGATAGCCAAAGGGCACAAACAAGGAGATTATCCACAGCATCCACTATAGGTGTGGTCAGTCGTGTAAAGCTTTGTGAGGCAAAAAATGAAATTAGACTCACAATATCCGGCGTCGTGAACCATCGCTTGAACTGTTTTGATGTAAACCTCCCTTGCTTAACTCTCCCTTCCCTGGGGTTCCTGTCTCTTGCTAATTCGATTTCTCTCTCGTTGAAGACGAGATCTGGTTTCTGTCGAGCTGGTACGTCGGGATAGAAGAATATCTGCGGAATGATGATCCCCAGAGATATAATGCCTGAAGATTAAAATATTAGACGCACGACCTCTTAGTTGACCGCATGCCTTACCGTCGATTATGAAAAGCCATTGCCAGCCAGCCTTGCCGTGAACACCATTGAGACCCGTGTATGCGGCTGCTTGGAGATAGTTCGAGAACATTGGACCTATGGCTGTAGTGATGTTGATGATAGCTAGCCGACGTCCCAACTCTTCCTTCTTGTACCAGGCGCCGCATAGATATACGATAGCAGAATAATGCCCGGTTTCAAACAGTGCTAAGATGGCTCTTAGCGCGTACATATGCGCCGGTTTTGTCATGACCGCTTGCAGAAAGGTGATGACGGTCCATCCGATCTCGAGGAAAGGAATAAACCATCGGGGATTAACGCGGGTGAGAATAAGGTTACTTGGCCACAGCCCAATGATCTTGATGATTCCCGTTAGCTCAAACACAGTAATAAGAGCCGTGAGACGCACATTCGCGATAGCGTAGGCAGTGTTTGCATAATTGAGTTCCTGAAAGAGATTAGCAAGGCTGACAAGATGACAACGCTGTGGCTCTTACATTTCCGTATAAGTTCATGTCCTCTTTCATGCCGCTAACAAAAGCGCTCTGAAGATTGGATCTACCTCAAATAAGTTTGCATTCTAGTTACCAGATATCCCGTAGTTTACTTGTCCAGATATTTGATAAAAGTGCCAAGGCAACCAAATGTCATCAAAGTCAAGTCCATCTTCAAGAGTAGCCTTCGCTCCTAGATCACTCCTGTTAAACAACCATTCGTTTTCTGTAGACGATTCTCATTAAACAAACCTCGGGTGACTTGTCCCAAGAGTCCCATATGTATCTTCGCCAGGATTGCTCTTTATGTTGGACTGCGACTTCGCTGTTGCGACGTGGGCTGGGACCGAGGCGCTCCACATTGTCGCTGATGATGATAGGCTTCGATGTCATCATGTGCTGGAATAATAATAAAAAATGGAAAATATTCTAACATTCGAAGCTGAATCACGGGAATTTTTTCATAATGAGGTTATATATCGTAGGATCCGATGTGATAGTGGTAGGTAGCTGTTGGCTCGCCATGGAAGAGCATATTACGTGCTCAGCTACTGAGCGGGTAACCATGCAACGATATAGATCCTACTGCGCACCAAGCCCAAGCGAGGACTAAAGAATTCCTACTCTCGTCTTAGCATGCCATGCATTTATTGCACCATATACATAATCCCAGGAGATAGTCAAAGCTCAAAGGATCCGGGGTATGGGCTTAAAAAACACAAGTCTACCTTGAAAATCCATCAATCATTTATTAATTCCAGGCTCATGTTTTCCCGAACCTGGGGCTGGCAAAGGATCGGGCGTGATCTCCAATCAAATATGCTATCGAAGGGAAGACAAAAAAAAGGCAACGCAAGATTCATTATTAGTATCCGTACAACAACCCAAGATGGACATGCCGGAGAATACGACGCAGGATCCGTCAAGTAAATTGCGTGACGCCAGGTGGTACTGTCATGCTCGATCTATTAGGATTGACGCCACCATCATGACACCTAAAGCCGGATTATCCCCTGCAAGGCAATAAAATCTCCGCCCTTGGCAGCTACAATAGTTCTAGTTCGTTCAGTCTTTATCAAGCACATCCACCTCAGTAGTAGCTAGCCCTCATTTCCAGAAGTGCCTCACACATTAGATTGGCTCCCTTACGCGACGACCTTATGTCTGCAGGGTCTCAGTAGGGCAGATTTGTAAGAACACGGGTACATGACATAATCTCTCCGGCCCTAACAAGACTGATTCATATAGAAGAGGCTTATATAATCCTACGGTGATCTTAGGTCCAGCTCGCCCTGAACTTGTGTTAAAGTGACAAGCTGACTTAGCACGAATATCTTCATTGCACCATAGTCATGACCATTACCTTTGAGCCTATTGCCGTACCTGGAGCAAGAACTTACTACGGGAATGCTTTTCCCCACGGATTTCAGGTCAAGCATGACTCTGGTGGCTCCCCTCCTCTGACCGAGTCTGTTGAGGCACTTGGTAAGCTTGCCGAGTCTGGGGAACTGACGGCGCTGCTTAACCGTCATGGGGCTGTCCTATTCCGTGGGTTCGGCCACCCTTCGGCCGATACTTTTTCTAAGCTCGTTATTGCTGCCGAGAAAGGACGGGGACAGCATCCTTTCGAGCAGGTCGGTTTAGCCGGCAAGAGAACAAAGAGAGGCGAGCATGTCTGGTCCGCCAATGAGGGATCGTCGCTGACTCGATTCTATCAACACAACGAAGTAAGACTTGCACTATGTCAATTGTTCATGTCTGACTAGGACTTAGTACGCTAGATACACGCGATTCCCCTCCAGCATTCACTTCTATTGTGTCCAAAAAGCTACCAAAGGTCAGTGACAACTCGATACACCACCTTTTATAACTCCTCGCATATGGCCCAATCTTCAAACATGTTTTGATTTACAGCTCACTTCTGGGTTAGGCGGTGCGTCACCTATCGCACACAGCACCGCAGTTTTTGAGAAGCTGCAGGCAACCGTCCCAGAACTAGTGGAGGAAGTCAATAAGCGAGGACTGGCTATGAAGATGACTTTCCGAGCTCCGGGTAAAGAAGGTAACGATAATCAGTTCAATTGGGCGGGAGAGTTTAGCTTTGGACAAGAGCTTCTTCCAGGCGACGATAGAGCAACCACGAGACGAAAGGTCGAGAAGCAAGTTCAAAGACTGACGGACAATTATAAATGGAACGACGATGATAGCATCGAGCTGATACAACACATCCCTGGTAAAGGCCCCCGTGATGCTATGAAATAACCTTTGACAGAGCTAATAAAACGCAATGCCCAGGCCTGCGAAGACATCCGTCGACTGGTCGACCCCTCTGGTTCAACGGACTCGCTGGCCGGCATGGTATGACTAGAGATCAAGGCGCCCTTGATCCACCATATCTCGGACATGATGATATGATCTGTAGGAACCTTAATTTTGTTTTTAAAATTGTGGTGGCTCATCTTTCTTTAGATCTCCCGTCTGCATATGGCGATGGAACACCTATACCGCGAGAATATCTCGATAGGCTACTCGCCTCCATCGATGAAGAAGAAATTCACGTCGGCCTAGAGAACGGCGATCTCCTCTTTGTGGACAATTTCCAGGTCTCTCATGGCAGACAGCCTTTTGAAGGAGATAGAGAGCTTCTTGTGTCAATGTGGGAAGGTTCCACCCCTATTGGAACCTATTAATCAAATGCGTCGATAGAGTCGAGTGCACTGATTGTTCCGACACATTGACAAGTTCTATTTTTGCCTGACACGACATAGAAAGACGTTTTAATTGGGCCGAAGCGAGAAAATGGAAATACCGAGGGGAATCAGAGATTAGAGAGAAAAAAAAAAAAAAAAAAAACTAAATGCCCGATTCTGACCTATCTATCTCCTGGTGTTTATCCCTACTGTATGGCTTTTGCATAAGCCTGCTAAATGGCTATGTTAAGATGATGGTCGTGCTCGCGCTCACGCCTTCCCGAGTATTCTTTACTCATTCCAAGGGTTCTGTGTCTGATTCGACCTGCAACTTTCTCTCTTTGTTCCCTCAGTGTTAGTAAAGCACGCATGGAGGTGTCCCGGTTTGAACACTTGGGTGAAGCTCACTTGCATCTCGTTTTTGCAATGCAGTTGCGACTGCAAGTGTAATCGTAGCTCCAACTATCAGAGCAACAGTCGTCGTATTACCCACTAAGAATCGAGGAGCGTAGTTGGTATTGTAAGTAATTAGAGGAATCCAAGCATTGAAAGCGTAGCTGGACGTCTCTAGTTAGCATGACTATGTGAAACCAGAACCGAAAGCATGCCCAAGACCGGCGGGCTACTCACGCTATGGAATTGGTTGTTCCCAAAATGAACTTTCGCTCTAAGCTATCGCCGGCGCACATCTCGTTCACCATTGTCAAGAGGGGTTTCAGCCAATCATTACACTCGTGCATTTTGGAAGACTTACAAAGAAGATTGGGCCTGAACCTTGGGCAAATCTAACGTTGCTAGTAAGGCTCTCGACATCAAAGGAGCGTGGAAAACAAAGACACACCCTGTTAAGTAGAAAGAAGCCCATTTAAGACCGAACGGGACACCATCCCATATGGCAAGGTTCATGGCTGCAAAAAAGCAGACCAAAAGAGAAAAGTAGATAATAGGGGCTCTGATCTGTAAAGCATCGCTGGTCCAACCGTAGGCGATTGTCGTCACGATGGTGACTGCGTTGGTGACGGTGGGATATGTATTAATTTGAGCGACAGAGTATCTGTTCATGAAATCAGTGGTTAAATCAACCATGCGTTTATGTTACACTGACCTGTTCAAACTCTTGAGCCAAAGATTCATATAGCTACCAATATTCTCGCTGCAGATAAAGAATCTGTGAAAAGTCAGGCGTCGTTAAGATTCATGATGATGCCACCATTCTTTCCGGTGATATAAAGGCTTCTTACGTGTAATATGTTGTGTAGACCCAAAAATGCCACCTCATTGTGACTCTCTTTAGCCCAGCCAGGGTAAACGGCTCCTCCAGATCCCGGCCTGCTTTTTGCATTCGACGGAGGAAATGCTCCCTCTCTTCGGGTTTGAGCCACTTCACTCGAGTGTTGGATGGTAGGTCTGGCAGGGCGTAGTAGGCTGAAGAGTGTTAGTAAAAGATGATGTCTAAAGGTTATTGGCACTATAGAGTGAGGGGGTGAAATGTCTTACCCCAAAGTGCCATAGGCAATGTGATAACTCCGTCGAAAATAAACAACCATCGCCATCCCGAGATTCCGTGAACACCATTCATGCCGTTGTGGAGCGCTGCTTGCTGAGAGGCGTGAGAGGAAGCTCACATGGATTTCGGGGCTGGACTAACCAGATAACCGCTAAACATTGACCCAACAAAAGCCGTCGCAAAGAATATGCACGAGCGTTTCGCGAGCTCTACAGAGTGTCAAGATATGCTCTTTCATGCAGTTTGTGGAAGCTACTGACCTCGCTTCGTGTACCAAGCTCCCAATACTGTGTGAACAGCAGGATAGAATGTGCCTTCGGCTAATCCGACCTTGTCATTTTAAAGATTAGAAGAACAAGCCAGAGAGATCGGTAGGCACATACAAGAAATCGACACGCATACAGTTGATGGGATGTCTGAACTGCGGCTGTCGCAAATGTGACAATAACCCAGAATAATTCCCAGGAGGGACACCATACTGATAGACGAACTGGCCAAAGTGACATTAGCCAACCATCAAGGGGGGCTCTATGTGTAAATACCTCTCGTGCAAATGAGCTGGGATGGAATTTGCGAAATGACATATCCACTGTGAGCTGTTAGTAGAACGCTTGGCGAGGCAGAAGCAGTGTTCGAACATTGTCCACATGGTTGTAAATGTCTGATATTCGTTTCCAACAACGGGGAGTTCTTCTTTCATACCAGAAACATAGGCATTGGCTGTATCTAATCAGCACAGGCCGGTCAAAAACGGAGTCGAGGTCAGTGTACATAAGTTGTTTGTGTTGAGGTTTTTACTGAAGTACGCCAAACTGGCCCAAGTCAGGATGAAGAAGTCGAGCTTTGCGATCAGTTTACGCTCTTCGGGGCTTCGGTCAAGGCTGTCCCAAACAATCTCCCTGATGCGCTTTTTCCATGGCTTAGTTTCATGGTTCTCTTGATTCTGGGTTGGGAGTCTTGGGACTGAATAGGCCAACACCACTCCGGTATATTTCTGTGTTGAGGCCATAATCGCATGAAACGGCACTTATAATAGGTGGACTAGCAATAATAAATCAAAAGAATAACCACCTTTCAGTTCCTCATTAGCTCAGACTATAAAAGCGCCAGTTGCACGGATTAAACAGCCATCGCAAAACTCGGGCTTTGATGATGCCATCCCTCAAGCACATCATCAAACTCCATCATCTCCATCATCCGTTACTATTCCAATCAAATCTATCGCATCTTATGCCATAGCCTCCAACAGATCCGTTCCATGGTGGATAACCATAAGCTTCCCCTCACCATATCAGTGACGTGTTTGGGGTGCCAGATAACGCCATGCACCCAGATGCCGATCGGCACAAGACGCCCCGTGGTTAGCATTACCTCCAGATGAGAGGCACAAAACAACCCTTCGTAAGCTGTTTCTGTAGAACCTACGGATCTTCGAATATATCAGTATCTTACAAAGTTCTACCATGTCGTCGCGATCTAGCATCCAAGCAAACTTGAAATACGAATATCCCGAAAGCCCCAAAGAAGATCGTGGGTGCGATACGCCATGTCGAGAGTTCCAACGCTGATTTTTGTTCAGTCGACTATGCCGATCTTGAAGCCCTCGATTTGACTAAGCTCAACAGTCCTGGGGGCAAGCGGGAGTTAGCAGAACAAGTTTTGAGCTTCATCAACCAGAAAGGCAGGTGTTTTTAACGTGAACTTTTGAAGCCAATCTCTTATGGATGCAGGATTCTTTTATGTCGTTGGACATGGCTTTTCTGACGAGCAAGTTCGCCGACAGTACGCTTTGTGTCAGGCATTCTTTGATCTACCGCTTGAAGAAAAACTACGATACGAGTGCGATACCGCCAAAGGGGATTTCCGTGGGTACAAAAGACAGTCGACTGGTGATCTTGCCGGTCGCGATAATGATGAGAGATACAACATACCCAAGTTTACACCAGAGCATGAACGAGATCATCCCCCACTGATCAACGATCACCTTGATGAGATCCGCGACTTTTCACTCAAGGTGCACAACGATGTTCTGCTTCCACTGCTAAGGCTTTTTGCTCATGTTCTCGAGCTTGAAGACGAGGAGTACTTTGTCAAGCGACATCGATACGAGGCAAAGGGCCTAGAGTATCTGAGGTACATGCAATATCATCCCCGCACACGAGAAGAAGATGCCAAAGTCAATAACATCTGGGCCCGTGGACACACCGACTACAATACCTTGACTTTTCTTTTCCATCAACCTGTTGCTGGATTGCAGGTACAGAACCCCGGAGGGAAGTGGCAATACGTCAAGTCGCCTCGAGATGCCATCATAGTTAACATCGCCGACGCGTTGGAGTTTATGAGCGGTGGTTATCTTAAGAGTACCATTCATCGAGTTATTCGGCCACCAGAGGACCAGGCAGAGAACCCTCGTCTTAGCTTGATTTACTTCGCTCGCCCTGAAGCTGACATCAACCTTGAACCTGTGTCAAGCCCCTTGCTACAGCGCTTGGGTTTACAGGACGCTAAGCAACAGTTTTCTCACCCTGTGACAGCTCAGCGTAAGTCAAAGCTTTCTCATTCCACGACGATGCTCTTGATTCTTTGTGACTAACTGGTAATCCATAGAATGGGCAGAAGCGCGGATCGCGAAAGATCATAGGTTCCGTGTCGGATTGGTCGATAAGCCAGAGAGGGAGATCATAGCAGGGGTGAATCAGAAATTTTTTGATTGATTCCTGTATCAATGAATAGAAGAGTTCGTCTGATGAGTTGAGCTGCCTATCCCCGTCCGATAGTGCAGTGTAGCTGTCACAAAAGAATGTAACCAGCAGGCGACCGTAATCATGATAGCAACTGTGTTAGAAGCTAAAAGGCAGAGTATTCAAAAGATATTTTTATGATAGAGTGAGCAATCTTATCCATGAACTTCCATAGGGTTTGCTATTTAAGGCGGGTGACATAGAAGTGGTAGGTTGTCTCAGGCCCAAACAACTTAGTCCTTGTCAGTCCGCCTAGCATAGAAACACGAGTGGGTACGTTTCCTGTTCCTGATACAGGCCCTAGCCAAGTTCTCGTTCGTTTGTATGTTAACAAGACCGTCTCGTCCGAATCCAAGTACTTACTCCCTTGTTAGCCTATGCTCAGGCGTGTGCCATTCCGGCTATGTTATTTGCACCAACTGGCCCCAGTGCACTTCTCACTCTTACTACCAAATGCAAGTCGACACCATGCTAACGAAGCCAAACTTAATGTAAACTCTCCGCCTTTGATCTGCTTCGGTAGCCATAGCGGCCAGTATTGTGGCATCGGATCGATGTGGGATAGAGTATCAGGATGTCGATATCAACATCTATGTCCCTAACCCAAGTGTCGCAACTATCGTTTTATCCTCTTCCTTTCCTATGCTCAAATATTGATCAACTTGACGCCGCTGACCTTACCACACTCTTTCTGGAGTTCGTGTCATTGCCGCCCCGCTCACCTCTAAGATATAGTTGCTGAAGTGATCAACCTCCTAGACATAATCCCGCTATGGATGGATCTCAGTACTAGTAAAAAGAACATTAACATCGATCTCAATTCTCAAGATGGGAAACAGACTTTCACCCACCTTATCAAAGGCGTCGATGTCTTGATTGATTGATGTCGATCAGGTGTATTGGATAGGCTAGGGCTCACCTTAAGTACTCTCCGCCAGATCAACAGGAGCTTGGTCTACCTGAGAGAAAGTTGCTACGGGTTCAATGGCCCATTATCGTATCCGACTGACAGCAGATCAGTGATTGTCTTGTAGGAATTCCTTGGCCCAGGGTAAATTTAGGTTCGATAGTGGCTAATCCATCTAGAAAATCCTGACTACCAAACCGGTCTGTATGGTGCTGCAGCAATCTTGTAGCCTCTTCTCGAACGCCCAAAGCCAGACCACACGTTCGGTATTGACGCCAGCTTAATCCAGTATAACATTTTATGTTACAGTCTGGGTCAATATGATTCAGACCAAGGCCGAGCCCTACTGGTAAGGAACAAGGTATTCACTGTTAGACATTTCGACGGAATGCCGACCCAGATAGCCAAAACGAGTGCCGCGATTCGCGCAGCGAGACCAGACATATTCTAGCATCAGGAGGATCTCTGGAGAGTGACTGACCGAGAGTGAAAATCGAAGAGAGAATCTCAATTCTTGCCCTGGCTTTTGAGTTCTCCAAACCTAAGCTACAGTATACTACACCTTCTGGTTCAAAGGGAGGATCACTGCCAGAATGAAAGTCGTTGGTGGAAAGAATAAACTGCCGCATGTATCCACACACATGCCCGTTGAACCTTCAAGCCTACTCACAGGTTCTTCTGTTGTTTCTATCTCTTGTCTGGTTTTCGAATTCTGCTAATCGTGACATCGCATCCCTACGTTTTGTAAACATCTGTGATGGTAGGCCGGTAAGATTAAAAACCCTCGATTTTATCATACATTCATATGTCCCTCCGAGGATCTTGTTACCCATTTGGAAGCATAAGTAGTTATAGTGTGGGGGGCTTTTAATATTCTCAAGATCCCCCATCAAACTATCGAGCTATGTAACGCATTCTATCCAGTGGTCGCACGGTGAAAGGCTTCGTAGTTCCATTGCCTACACCAGTTTCTCATCATTGACGACGTGATCGGCCCAGCCTCTCTAATTGTTGGGCTGTGTCTCTTGGTTTTCTCCAATGAGAACCTCATTGTCTGGCCTTGCTTCTTAGCCTCTAGCAGCGCGCGATATGTATCAAGGAGTTTGACACCCGGGTTCCTGTCAAGCTTCAAATACTTCTCTTTCTCACTGGCTTCTAGCTTTTCAACCCATTCCTCCAAACTCACAATCTTCATCTGGTCTCCGTAGAAGTTCTTCACAGCAAGGGCTAGGTCGGGCCAATCTACAGCCGTCGGGTTGACTCCATGGAAATATCCCGAAATCTCGTAGACGGACTTTTGAGTTGTGATGCCTGCTATGTCGAGAATAAGTCCAGCAATATCCTCGACTGGAGTCCAAGCGACTTCTTGCTGTGCTCCAAGATGGTCTGGTAGCGCTCCAAGATAGACTGAACTTGCGATCAAACTTGGGATAAATTCCTGACGATTCCACATGCCTTTCTCTCCCCTTGGACCTGCGATTTGTCCGACCCTCACTGACGCGGTGGGCACATGAGACTTCTCTGCAGCTGCGTCCAAGATTAGACTCCCGGCGAGTTTGGAGCGTCCGTAGCCCATTCGTGGCAAAGTAAAATCATGTATGGCTTTTTCAGGCACACTTTCAGATGAAGACCATCCATCTGCAGTACCAATGCTAGAAACGAAGATGACGGGCACATGCTTGGCTGCAGCAGCAGAGAAGTCGACTAAGTGTCGCACGCCACGGATGGAACTCTCGAAGGAGGACACGCTTATGTTGAAGTTCACGGGCCAGGCGTTGTGAACGATGCGATCAACGGTTGCCAGAAGGGTCTCGTACTTTGATTGGCCTATGCCGAGGTCGGGAAGAGACAAATCTGCGTAGAGAAATTCGACCTTGGAGAGATCCAAGGTCAGACCGCGAGATTCATGGACTAGAGGTTGGCGGGAGAGCCCACCGTCCTCGCCTCGGTTAAGAGCAATAACCTTTCTTACTGATGACAATCTGCAGAGCTTGTCCAGCATGTAAGCTCCTAATGAACCTGTTGTTCCTGTAACCACAATTGTTTGGTCTTTGTCAGAAGGTTGTTGCTTTTCACTCCTAGGTTCGGGCAGGTTGCCAGTGTACTTTGAGACCAGTCGCTCGGTTTCCTTCACCTCCTTAGTACCTTCATCCTGGTCGACTGACCCATCTTCAATGGAAAGAATGTAGGCTGCCAAATCTTTCGGTGTCGGATAACGATAGATGGTACGTGAGACGATCGTTGTAGTGTCGACATTAGCTCTCTTTAGTGCCAATCGCAATATGTTCGATGCAGTCATCACTTGCAGCGAGTCGACACCCACCGAGAAAAAATCCGTGTCCGGTTCGAGTGATTCAACGCCGAGCTTTGTTTCAAAGAGCTTGATGATGGACTGCGCCAAGGCTTGCTCGTCACCAAGGTCGAGGATAATAGAAGTGTCGTCCTCGTTTGCCGCATCGGCCTTATCGTATAACGACTCTATGACCTCGCCATATAGTTTGACAGTGTTTGCTCGTTGTATTGTTCCTTTTCCCGCGCGGGGGAATGGCCGAGATGGGTCTGCAACCATGATATAGTTCCTAGCAATTCGTCCGTGCCCTACCGTTTCAGAGTTTGCCTTCTCAATCAATGGCCATATATTATCAATGAGTTTCTTAGCCTCGGTTTCATTGCTCGGCAAGGCATCTGGAATGGGCTCGAGGATCAGGGCTGCTTGGAACTTGTCCTGGCCCACAACAATAGCTCCTTTTACTAGAGGATGCCCAGCGACAGTAGCTTCGATAGAAACAGGGTTCAGTTTCTCACCATTGGAAAATACAATAACATCGTCGGCGCGGCCTTTGTAAAGCCAATGGTCTTTGAGTGTGGGGTGAGGCTGGAAGATATCCTTGGTAGACCACTCAGACAAGTCTGGGAACGTATAGAAACACGACTGGCTACCGGGGTCCTCATAGTTCTTGCGACAGAAGACAAGTTCATATCCATCTGAATCATGTGGACGCCAGTCAATTCCCATCGCCTCACTGTCAAAAACGAAATATTGCCAAAGCTTTGGATCTGTGGGAAAGTAGATTGCGTAAGGGAAGTGCCTTTGTCTCGTTAGTGTCTGCATGGGATTTGAGGACCTTGGAACGTTCAAGTAGGTACTTACTCTGTAGATGCAATGACGTTGTTCAGCCTTGCACCTCTCTCTAAAAGAGTATTACCAGCCACAGGTGAGAGGTTCCCTATCAAGTGGTTAGCCGTTGCAGCAGTGACCGAAGGTCCAAATGTCTTACCACCACCAAACGCGACAAATGCGAGCTTAGTTAGAACCTCTATGCCCTCCTCAGTTGCCGAAAGACCCTCGATGATTGAGGGGGGCAATAGAGCGGCGTCGGCGCCCGAGTGCTGCAGGCACTCCATCGCCGTGTCAATGCTCATAGGTTTACTTGAGAGCGGCATAACCGTAGGGACACCATGGAATATTGATGATATGGCCGAGTAAGAGCCAGCCGCATGGAACATGGGCAGAGCAATGAGGATTCTCTTCGCCCTCTCTGCCCATTCTGTAAGTGCAAAAGAAGAGCCTTGAAACTTGGGCAATTTCAGGAAAGTCTCAAACGTACAGAGGATTCCTTGTCGCACAACAACTGGCTTCGGAGTTCCTGTTGAGCCACTAGTATGCAGAACAACCAGAGGATCCCATCTGGACTCTTCTATGGACTTGCTGTAAGGGAACGGCGTTGAAGTCACATTGAGGAGATGGTCCACATCGTCAATCGTGACAGACTCCATGTTCCGCTGATCAAGGCAGGGTTTCATTGTTGAGCGGAAAGACTCGGTATGGTAGAGATAATTACAGTTCGTTGCCTCGAACAGCGAGATTTGAACAGCAGCGGTATTTCGAGGGGAGATGAAGAGTGCCTTGCAGCCAGCCTTGATGCAAGCAAGGAGCATCATTGGGTATCTAACGTCGTTTGGGCCAATGTATGCTACTGTAGGAAATCCTTCAGTTGAACCAGCCACTGTCTTGGAAATTCCGTGGGCTAGAAAGTCGATGGCGCGAGCGAGTTGAGAAAAGGTGACAGCTTTCCAGCCATCTTGAGCATTGGATGATGTAGGGATGTAAATGAATGGTCTTGTAGGACCTTCACAAGCGATCTTATCGATGAGTTCTAACAGGACATGGTGCTCAGAAGTCGGACGGGTGGAGTTGGCATGGGATCGTCCGTTGGTCTGATTCTGAGGTTTTGGTGATGAAGGAGGGCTCAAGCTTCCAGCGCCACCCGAGCTGGGAGGATTAGGAGGTTCGATTTCGCGTGTTCCAGCCGTCATTGTGTAGATGTACCCGTATTGGTTATGAAGTGTGGTCAATCTTCGCAGCAGTTGCGACTTGTGAGTGACGCATTTATATCTGTATGCTGTTGTTGGGGAGAACGTGACTTGTGCCAAGATAGTTCGGGCCGTCTTTTTCGAAGTCCGGCTGCACCTAGTCGGTACTAATGACCCAGCTGCGAGAGTAATGACCTCTTTCTTGTCTCCGCTAATGCGTATAATTGGTATTCTCCATGGCCAGATTGGCAGAGGTCTCGGAAATTCGGCTTCGAAAGTGCAAGGAACCAGCCCACTGACACCTCAACGCCCGCAACAGACACTAAATGGCAGACAGGGGACGAAACAGAGGACCCGCCGCGTGCCGAGGGATCTCGAAGAGACAAGACTTGGATCTCAAATTTTTTGATCGTCGTTGCTCGTCACTGTCCTTTGTGATTTATTGAAGTGGCATGAATATCTCCTGCCAACGTTATAAAGTTCTTTGTTGCAGACAAGTTGAATTTGTATGATTGTACTGAGACTCTGCTATGAAAAAGGTGGAGTTAGTACCATACTAATAAACCCGATGATAATTCTTGAACGCTCAGGGCCCCTATTTTCTCAATTGTGGCGATAGCATCTTCCAATCTATGCTCCAAATCCTTCTCTTCCGAAGCTGAGACGAAGTGTGCGCCCGCAACGACTCCAATACGTCGACGAAAGACTAAATAGACATTTCTTATGTTCCATCAATGAAACCATGGGGGAAACATACTTCACCCTCGCCCCTGCTATAGATCCCTGGTCGTGGATCGATTTCTTCAAGATCGGAAGTGCCGGACAAGAGTAGGTGTCTTGTAAGAGCCGAAGTCAATAGCCGGACCCAGATCGTTACCTGCCAAGGTTGCTATATCCGAAGTGCAAATGGGATCTACGAGATGTCCGAAAATATACTTATGCCACTCGCATATCGATCTCAAACATGCCCCCAGTTATCTCGGAAGTCTTTGCCGGTCGCCGATCGTAGATGCTGGTCATCAACTTCAACAAATAGGCATGACTCATGAGACAGACTAATAATCCACCAAAACAAAAACAACAGATCAACCCTCTTCCAAGTCGTAAAAGGGAAATGAACTTGAATCCATATTTCAGAATCTGAGCCATCCAATTGTCCATGTCCCGTTGATCGAGCATGAAATCAGATGTGTTAGTCTGCATAGAACCTAACGCTTCCCCTAGAGCTTCTACATCTTGCAATATCCTCTCGCCAGATTACCGGCCTTCACTATTTAATGAAGCAGGTCCTTTGCTATGGAATATGTCACAGGATCACTGGCTTTCTCACCAAAACTGCCAGGTCGTCTCTTGTTGACGGAGATTCGACTGAGTAGCACGGACGCGGATGTCGCTGAGCGCTTTGAGGTTTGGATCCTGCAACATACCGCTTAGTTCGTCAGAAACAATGCATGCAAGCTGTTTGGGGAAGAAAGGTCGAAGTAGAAGGATGAAATACTGAGTTCATAAGCAAATTAGCTCAGCAAACCAGTGGGGAACGAGCACTTCCTGAAAGCCATATACTTGCTGCCACCGTAGGTACAGTGAAGCTAGCGACCGCATGTTCGGCGCTTCTGCCATCATTCCGGGCATACCGGTTTCATAAACGTAAGCTTGACGTGTCAAAGGTGAGTCGAAAGTAATCTTAGCTAGATGAGGAAAGGGAGGATCTTGTGTTGTCGATGATAGCCCCATGCCCCACAGGTGATGGGTCTGAAATGGCAGTAAAGGCTGTATCATTTCTGAGTTGGTTGGCCTTTGCTAAGGATGCTTCAGCTGCCGAATTTTGAACTGTATGATGTCTGAGACTGTTACTGCGGTCATCTGATGCAGCGGTACCGGCATCCTCAATTACATTGTGAGACCTTGGCAGAGGGCTGTATCGGAACCTTCTTCGGTCTGCCTCCAGGCTTCTTAAGTAGGTTTCGGGAACGGTAAGCAGCCTATCACTGCCGGCGTAGACGCAATCAACAGGAGCGGGTTGGCAGTTTCGACAGGGTCTTTCTATTACCAACAGTAAGCACATCACGATTATAGCCATAATTGAGAAGTTACTTACCTCTAGAGCACTTGCCTTTCTGCTTATGGCAACGTTGGCAAGCCGTATTCCGTCGCCCACCATTCCGCCTTATCTCGGGCGATGTGCTGAAGGATAAACTCATGTCGTTGTCTTATAGTTAGGTGCCATTCATGTTTCTGAATAACTATCAGTTACTGACTGCGTAAGTTGCCAGCTGACAGCAGCCCTGTGGATGGAAATGGGTGGCTAGCATCGCAATACCAATGATTTGAGGGGAAATGACATTAGTTATCTGAGCTATCTCCCGAGCTACCGGGGGGGGGGGCTATTGGCAAGTTGAAGACACCCAACATGCTTACATCACTTGCGTCAAATTTTCTTGGGCAAGCTGGGCCATGATGGAGCGAGTATCTGTCGGTCTGGAGAGTTGTAGGGGTTCTTTAAAACTTGGGAGAACTTGGTTCCAAGTTAGGATGAGTAGGAAAATAGAGAAGATTTTTCTGTGTTCTTATGAACTCAATAAGCAGTTTGGCATCATGTCAGATGTTGAGGTTCTTGATTCATGTCCCCTGTTATCCGCTAGACTATCCAATTCTTTATGTCAGCCGCGTCTTATCTAATACTTTCAGTGTCATATAAGACTATGCTACTGTGACACCTCTAGCTGTATCAAGAAACGAGATTTGTCTAGAAAGTCATTTGAGTTATAATCGGCTTCGTAGTAGCCCTTTCAGGTAGAATATCTAAACAAGGGGCTTCTATCACCCATTTCTGATAGTTCTTGCTCAAAATACTTGGCCAGAATTTCTTCCACGGTAATTGTAGCTCGCTTCTTGTTGATTCCCTTCAGAATAAAATAATAGACAATGGGCCAGACAATTCCGAAAGCAACAAGCATGCCAAGGGAGATGCCGAATCCAACTAGACAAGTGGGAGATTGACCTGCGACGGGCAATGTTGGAGCCCACAATCTACAGATGGTGTGATCAGCTGTGCCAGAACTTGAGGAGTGAGTTGTATTACAGAAAAAGCCACCTACCCCTCCCAGTTGAGAAAATGAGATCATTGCGCCAATGCCGACGGCACGCTTCATAGAACTAGCACAGTTGGCAATCCAGGCCGACACAGCTGGAGAAATAGGATAAAGGTCAGCTGTAGTGAGGAAGACGTCGAACACTAGACAGTACCGGGTGAGCTGACGTCTTGCGATTAGAAACCGCTCGGACAATCGAAACTTGCATGTGACTCCAGGCAAATGATAATACCGGGAAGTTATAATCATGATAATATAGCCGCTAAGGAAACTATTAGCCAAACGAATTGAGGCCTCGTAATATTGGGGAACTCACCAAGCAGCAAGAGTATTAGGCAAGATAACTGCAAGCATGCGCTGCTCATAACGATCCGCCGCCCATCCTGAGAAGACTGTGACAATACATGCGAAGATACGGCGGGTCTGTCATAGCTTGGGCATTCGCAGCAGTATAGCATAGGTTGCTTATACTATTTTATAAAATTAGTTAGGACTACCTGCCTAGAGCTATCAGGTGTAGCTACTTGTATGGTTGGTAAAACAAAAGAATAGCCATAGACAGTTACACAGAGAGTAAATTCCATCACGGCGCTACATTGACTGTCAGTGTCATTGTATCTCCTGCGTATAGTAAATAAGCTCACACCGCGTAGATATGAAATGACTTCAGCATGTTAGTTTCCAATCACGACAGGTATGTTCAATGACAGGATTAACACACCGTGAAAGCGTCCTTTACAGCCTTCCATGAGAACTCTTCCCTCTCAGCGACGCCAGTTCACCGCCTGCTGCATACCGATTGCGAAGGACGAGGAATCTCTTTTCTTCAGGAGTGAGCCATATTGTAATCTTTGCTGGTGTATCATTGAGAACCCAAAACCCAGAAAGCGCAAGAAATAACGAAAAGAGTACTGTGCGGTAGAATTAGAAAGCACGTTTACTCTTGAACAGTTGATCGAGTTTCTACCTTCAATGCAGTAGATGAAACGCCAACCGCGGAATCCCCAGGTATAGTCAAGATGGTCGATACCATAAGCTAAGAGACCAGAAAAAGCACCGGCACTGTAACAGTTGTGACTACTCGCTCAAAGTTTAAAATCGAAGATGTTCATACTTACGCGGATGCGCCACAGTAAAATATTGTCATGCGTGAGTGAATCTCAGCTGGCGAATACCAATAAGTCAAGATGAATGAACACCCGGGGAAGATGCCTGGAAGTCAATCAGCGGACTAGAATGCTGTGCGACCAACTCTTGAGGAACCCTCTACCAGCCTCGAACCATCCCAATACTGGATTATGTTGTTAGTCAGGTATCCTCGGCATATGAACCTCGCAGTTAGCAGCTTCTTACAAACTTGAATTGCGATCCATCCAGCTCTATTATTCTGCATCGAAGAGAAAGCTAAGACTAATGAGACAGTTCCCAAGAGTATCGGGAGCCAGATCTATAAATTCATATTTCTGTTAGTCTATAGTAGTCAAGGAAGCGCGAGTAGATCGTACTTTGGGGCCAAATCGTTTGAGGGCAATGTTCGAGGGTCTGTCAGAATCCTGGTCAGTAGATGCACGTATAGACATACTCAGTGGTTTTGTCTTATACGCCACCTGCAGCGTATGTGACGAAAAACACAGAGAGAGCAGTGTTCCAATCTTGGCCTGCCATGCCCATGTCTGGAATGGCACCAAATAACTTGGCATTGCCTATGCATGTATCAGTCTGGTTGTGCTGGCGGCTATAATATCGGCTGAAAGGCATTATAGATCTATGAGTTTATCGTCTAGATACCATCGCAGACTCAGATCAAACTTGTTCAAGCCTTGTCCAGGGTTAGCGAACAAGCTCGGCCTTGCCGAGGACGGCTCCGAAAATGACTGCCAAGGCGTCCAAAAAGTACGAGATTGGCTGAATACATCGAAAAAACCCTTTTTACTCATCTTCGACAACGTCAAAAACATCAACATGCTCGACCAGATCTGGCCTGCAAGCGACAAGGGGTCCATCATCATCACAACCAGATCGCCGAGTCAAGCGTCTCAGCGAGCATCCAACACCTTAGCACTGCAATCTTTCTCCCCGGAAACTGGAAAAGCTGTTTTGGAATCTCTCACGAGTCTCAAGCCAGCAGATGAAGACAATGAGGCTGCTGCGTCGACTCCTGGGTGGACTGACCCTAGCCATGGTACAGATAAGCGACTTCATCAGAGACCGAGGCTACTCCTACACAGAGTTCCCAACAATCTTCAAGAAGTCGGCAGAGGAGATCTTTGCTAAGTTGGAGAAGCCCGTTGAAGATGACGACACCGTCTTTACGACATGGAACATCTCCTTGCAGAAGCTGTCAGAGGAGGCGACCCATTTGCAAATCTTACTCGTTTTCTTTGATCCAGACTTGACACCTGAGCGTCTCATTACAAATACAAAGGCTGAGATCAACGACTCAATTCTCGAGTTCCTGTTTGACGCATTTGAGTATGTTCCCCATAGAACTTGGCATCTGACCTGAGGCATGTAACAAACTTTTGTCTAGTTTCGGTGAGGCTATCATGGAGTTGACCCGAACTCCATGATCAGCAGGCTCTCAAGCTCCAAAGCGCTATCGATGCATAGCCTGGTACAGCTGGCTGTCTTATCAGATGCAACTTATTTCTGCATTTAGAAAGAGCTTAATTTAAAAGGCAGTGTTCGGAAGCTTTAGGAGCAGACTGATTCTAGGCATATCGCATATTGCCACAGTAAAAATTAACTAGTAGTACCGCAGTAATCTCCTTGAACCCCGTAAGACTTGTGGGAACGGCGCCATAAGCGCCAAATTAAAAAGGAAGATAATTTTTGTGAAGGCGCTATGTCATCAAAGCTCTACAAGTCTTACGGGGTCGTCAGGGTTCCACAAGAAATGGCCGCTTCTATATTAATTTTAAAAACCTATAAAA